>VZTD01001527.1:587689-686469 GCA_013397725.1 Rhagologus leucostigma | reverse complement strand
CGGCGCGAAGGGCGGCGGGCCGGCCCCGGGCTGCACCCGCGGAGGGACCGTGTCGCGGCCCGCCCGCTTCCTGGTGGCCGCGCTCCGCGTCCCTGGCGGTGCCTGCCAAGACAAAAGGTAATTAGACGCCTCGTAATTTGAGCACAGTGGGTGCAGTGCCGTCCTGAGAGGCAGAGATTTCGGGTGTCAAAATCCTCCGTCCCCCAGGGACAGGTCACCCTCCGGCAGCTCTCCCTCCTTCAGGAACTCCCCTTGGAGCCCGCTGGCTGCCGCTCACCTGCCGCGGAGCTCTGTGGCCCCGCCGCGCCGGACACAGGACTGGCTTCGCAGGATGGGTTTACGAGGTGTAAATGCTGGATAAGGTTGAACTTCTGTTATAAAACTGTAGATTTGGGGTTCTAAGGCGATTTTTTTTTTCCCTTGGTAGATTTCCTTATGGGAAAGTCGTGGATGTGGCTGGTTGCTTTAAACCCTTTCTAGGAGAAAAAATAAAAACCAAATTAAAAAAAAAAAAAAACAAACAACCAAACAAACACAAAAAAACCCCAAAACCAAAAAACAAACCCAAAAAACAAACCCACAAAAAACAACCAACCAACAAGTCCCCCCCCGCCCCCAAAAAAACCCCAGTGTTTGAAGTTCTGGCAATACGCTTTCTACACATGTATCTGTTTTTCTGTGTCTTATTTTTCAAAGTTATGAGGGGGAAAAAAAAGTAAGACAAAAACAATGTGCTACATTTAACGCCTGATTTTAGCTTCCCCACTGCTTGCCTTTTATAAAAGGTGGTATCTCACAGCTGGTAATTGACAGGACTCTCCTGTCATAAAAAGGTAGGAAGACGTGGCCAGACGAGTTACCTAAGGTTATTTCTGTACCCAAAGATGGAATTGAGGAAGTATCAGAGGTAACTTTAAACTAGTCAGCTTTGGCTAAAATTGCTGTTAAGAAGTGGCAGTACACTGCTTCATATTGTCAGCAGAATCAACAGGAAATCAACAAAGTCTGTCAGGGAATTTGGGTAGACGTTCATGTACTGGTTTCCAGGGAGGTCTGTGCTGCTATAGAGATGCTCTTACCCCTACCTGAGCTACCCAGTTTGAAACATTTGTGCCTACATCAAGTACGCCCACGCTTCTGGCCTCAGTTTAGACACGGAACTCTCTCAAGTTAACTCATCCTGGTTGGAGCAAGGCATTTGTTAGTTTTCACCTCAATCAACTGTTTGGATTTAGAACTGTGTGGGTGCCTAATTTTAACGCAGTATGTTAACTCCTGTGAAAATGTCCTCATGGGATTCTAGTTTGAGGCAGTCTGGGTTTTTTCCAGTTCCTAGTGCATGTAAAAGTGAAGACCAAGCTGGACAGAAAGAGGACAGGATAAATGGTGAGCTGTTAAATCTGAATTCCACCCTGTTGCTACTGCCAGTGCGTCAGAGAGGCTCATCCCATGGTGTCTGACAGAAGGACTGCCCGGGTGAGTGCCCCTTCACAATCTGTCTCCTCCCTTTCTGAAGCAGCTGGGGGATTAAGAGGTTGTGAATTGGAGTCGTTCTGTTAAATTGAATGGATAGTAGAAATGCTTCTGCCTTTAGTGTTAATACATGCTACAGGCACGTTGTATCATGTAGAGGTGAATGCTATAGAATTATACAGTTTGAGGCAATTTACTCTTTTTTCGGGTCCCGACAGAGTTTGTTAGCCTAATGTAGTATATATTTAGCTAATGCTGGCCTGATATATATTTAGCTCCTCTAATAAATCCTGCCTTTTCCTGTAAATCTTGCCTAGTATACACAGGGGCAATCCTGGGGAAGCAAGGTAGACTGTGCCAGCAAGACTCTGGTGGTCTGCTAAAAATTGGATCTAAAACAAGTACTTCTGTTTCTGTAGTGTGATGAGAGATCACACCTCATGCATCTAACATAGCTATTGCAGCAGAGGTATGCAATAGAGGTCACGCCTACTGTACTTTACACCTATTTTATCCATTGTAAGCTTATTTAGCGGCTATTCAAAGTCACTGGTGTGTCCTGGTTTAACCCCAGCCGGCAACTAAGCATCAGGCAGCCGTTCCCTCCCCTCCACCCACCCCAGTGGAATGGGGAGGAGAATCAAAAGTAAAACTTGACGGTTGAAATAAGAAGTTTAATAACTGAAACAAAGTCAATTATAATAATAGTAGTAAATAATGATCGTAATGATTATAAAAAGATGAGTGATGCACAATACAATTGCTCACCACCTGCTAACCGATGCCAGACCCTGCCCCGAGGCCCGATCAGACCCTTCTGGGTAACTAGTAATATAAATCCCCAGTTTATATTCTGGGCATGACGTTTTGTGGTGTGGAATATCCCTTTGGCCAGTTCAAGTCACCTGTCCTGGCTATGCTCCCTCCCAGCTTTTTTTTTCTCTGCAACTCCTCACTGGTAGAGCATGAGACACAAAAAGGTCCCTGATTTACGATAAACACAACTTGGCAACAACCAAGACATGAGTGTGTTACCAACATTATTCTCATACTGAATCCACAACACAACACTGACAGCTACTGAGAAGAAATTAACTTTATTCCAGCCAAAACCAGGACACACCGGTGTTTATTCAAATCAGATTGTGTTGTTATACTCTGACCCCTCTCTATGTCCATTTATACTAGCTAAAATTACAGTCATACACTGTTTTGGATATCTTTTCCATGTTTTAAAGATACTTTTAATAGAACACCCTTAGCAAAAGTAAAGAGGACTTTTAGTGAAATTCCTTTCTCAGTCTAGTCCTGCAGCTTTCTTCCCCATGAAACTTTAATTGCTCATAGACAATTGGTGCTTTTGGTCCTGCCTTCCTCATCTGCTCTAGTGTAAAAAGAGGTGTTATCTAAAAGACCAAATGAGCCTAAGTATAATTTAGAGTAAGTGTGGAAATTACTCAAATACTCCCATGAAAAAACCTTATGAAGTGGCAGTGTAGAGATCCCTCTTCAGGATATGTGACATAAATGTACAGTGCAGGGAAAGTGATCTTCAAAGTAGGTAGGTTAAAAATAATTTAGAATAAAACCAGTATTTTATGTATGGCCTGAAAGCTGAGAGACAGTAAGTATGAAACTCTTGAAAGCTGAGAGACAGTAAGTGTGAAAGTCTTAAGTACAGTCTTGATAGGCTTCTAATGGAAGTATGTCTTTTCCACATAGATAAAATTCTGGACTAAATTCAAATTGTAATTGTATATAATAGAGCTTTGTAGCAAACTGGCCTCGGGCTGGAAAAAAAGCATAACTTACTATTGTTATTTCCGCTCCAAAATAAATAGCGGCAATTTCATGACAAGACATATATGAAAAAAGATTGTCTATTGGCTGTTCCCAGTATAAAAATACTGAATGAATAAAATTAAATTAATAAAATAATTAAGTTAAAAGATAATGAGGCCAAAGAGACATTTCCTGTTGACTTCAGTCAGTCCTGTCAAGTCTGTGTGTTTCCAATTTTCCCATTCATTGTTTCTTTTCTTGTTATGTAAAGGATGTCATCCAGCTGCATGCCTTAACTGAAAATAGGTAACTGTATGGAAAATTACTAGCTTAACTCTGAGCTAATCACACAAATGCATACATCCCCCTATGGTACTGTTAATTTTTTATTACAGTGACTGTAAAAAGAGGTAAAAGTGCTACCATCTGTGTCTGTGTCGGACAGTGATCTGGCACACATGCCTGAAAAAAAAAGAACTCTTTTAATTTTCCTGGTTAGTTGAAAGCAGTTCTGGTTTTAATCCTGTTATATGCATTGAGTCCTTAATTTTTAACAATAAGGTAGTTATTTTATTGCATTGTCTCTCTTCTTTTTAACAGTGATGTAATTACCCTTTACTTTGACTGAAGGAGAACCCTGTCCTCAGCTGAGAATATACCAGTACTCTGTGTGTGTAAGTCCTTGTTGTTTAACTTAATGTATGTGGACAACACAGGGTCTAGAATATTACTGGCCAACTGGTCAGGCTGTTCAAAAGCTAGAATTTGCTTTATGTTTATCTGAGGTGCAGGTGATTTCCCCTTTAATGTCAATATGCAATTAATCAGCAGTTTTTTACTATGTCACTGATAGTATTAAATAATATTAAGCTCTCCACATGCTCAGTACAGTTGATACATTGTGTAGCATGTTTGCAATCAAATCAGGTGTTACTAAGCCTTGAAGAAGTCTCATCCAAACTTATAATTTGTATTAATTATATCTCTCCATTATTATACCTTATATAACCTTTCTTCATTCATAGGTAATCATGTTCCATGTAAACAGTTTTACTATTTTTCAGGCCTCCACACCTACAATTCCCCGGGTGATCTGATAGGAGCCCTAGGAAAACAGTGTTTGTTTTGTCTGTGAGTATCACTGTAATTCAATGACTTTTTGTTTGCAAGCCTTAGTTAAAAATTGTCCTTCTTGATCCATATGTGGGGATTAATAACCTCTTCTGAAGTTGTTACATTTGCTGTTGTGTGTATTGTTACATAATTTAGTTTTCTGTAATGTTTTTGTCTCTCTTTAAACGAAATAAAACATTTGTCACAGGTTATGTACCTGGCTTCTTAAAGGTCATTCTCCCAACGACTGTTAAGACTGTGGCCTAAATATTCTTGTTTCCTTTTTCTCATATTTATTTTTGTTGTTTGTGTAATGCTAGCTCACTGTTACTCAGTTTGTGTTCATAGTGTATTAGTATCTTTAGGCTCTACCTAGTCTAAGAAAACGTACAACCTATGCTATGAACTGACCTTGTAAAACAGACTTGCAGCCATTAAACTGTATGCTTTTTTAAGCTAGCGTGGTTACCAGAAATACATGTTTTCCACTTACCACAGCTGTAGCAAAGGTAGCTGTTGGCCAAATTTAGCTTTCAGTAATCAAATAAATTCTTGTTGTTTAAATGCAGGTTTGAATGATCTCTTCTGTGTCTGTGAGAGATGTTGTATTTTGAGGAAAAATATGACTATCATATTAGAAAAGAACAAACAAGCAGAAATTGGAAGAATTCTTGTGTTTCAGTGCTGCCTTCTTTTGTATGATCCATATGAAGGAGTATAGAGCAAAGGTAAATATTTAATTATTTGCATACCTGCGTTTGACTTTCAGTCTAACAGTAGCTACTCCACAATTGTCAGTACAAGTGATTTTTGCTGTTAGCATAGATGGAATACAAAAAAGCAAGTAAGAATAAAGGGGGTCTCAATATGTTTGCCATGGATTATATTTATTTTCCTGCTTGGTTAAATCTTAACTTAGCTGAAGCAAAATGTGTTACTGTGATTTTTAGTGTTTATTGTTTGTTCTTTGTGCCTAATGTAAGATTGATTGGCTCTGACATTGTTCTAACTCTTCAGATAAATGGTAGAGGAACATAATGTGATGTTGCTTCATGTCAGGAAAATTACTTCAAGCCTTATGAGTTAGGATTCATTTGTTATTACCTTTAAGAATTCACAGAGGAGAGAAATATAGTAAGATTCAAAGCAGCTAACTTTAGGGGAAAAAAAGGGTGTGGACACCTGCAAAATTATAGATGGGTAATCTAAATTTCAGAACTTGAGAAGGCCCTAGAACAGCAAAGCACTGTAGCACTTAGGCCGTAACAGGCAGATGACAGTATGACAGTCTGTAGGAGCCAGTACAGATTTAACAAAAAAAGCACATCAGACCAGTTGAATCTTCTCTAACATCTGCTTCTTCCCCTCTACCCAGAAGACCTGTTCTCCTGTCATAGATCTCCACCTAGCAAAGCTTTTAATAGTGCCTCAGAGGAAGCTCTCGCAGGGAAGCCAGGGTGACATAGATGGGGAAGTGGTTCACATGATAAAGTTTCAAAGTAAAAGGATGGATGTGGTGCACCTGTGGTGCTTTGTCCTGAGCCTTTAACTACTTATTTTCATTCTTCCGTAGGATTTTCCTACTACTCCATAAGGCAACACCAACCTGTGAACACGTGGAGAGTTATGTGTGGAATTCAGACTGACATTGATGAGTTGTGCTGGAGACCTGGCTGAGTTGAAGCATGCACAAGGCACAGAGGGACCAGAGCAAAGCTCTGCAGGCATGGCCAGAAGCGCACAGCTGGGGGTAGTGTCTGCCTGGCAACCTGTGCTGGGGCACCACCAGCCGAGGGGACAGCAGGTGCCCTGCTGGGAATGCTGAGCGCTGTGCCCCACTGTGTAAATAGGAACCTGATCATTTTTTTTAAACAAGTAATATTTCCATTCCACAAGGCACTGGCGAGGTTTGCTTATTTGTCGTGACATTTAAAGAAATCGTGGGCTAGCTGGAGGGAACAGAAGAACGGATGGCTAGAGGGCTTGACCTGTGAGAAAGGGTTATATGAATGATGTGACACTTGAAGACTGATGTTAGGTGAGGAGTTCGGCTGCCCTCAGACTCGTAGGTGTCAGCGGCAGCCGCAGAGGAGGCCGGACATTGTCCTGCTGGCCCCTCGCGGTACTGGCGGCACAGACGAGAGCCATACGGCAGGTATGGGTGGACCTCGGGTAGCGCGTCACGGTTCAGCGGGATCGGCAGCACAAGGGCTCAGGGAACCCGGCCCGGTCTCACCCACCTACCTCACGGTGCCGGCAACAAGCCCGCCACACCCAGGGCAGGACAGCACCACCGCTCCCCCCGCGCGCCACCCCCAGGATTTGAAATCCCATCCCGTGGTGCCCCGGGGCCGCCGCTGATTGGCCGCGCCGGGCGGTGCGCGGTTCAAAGCGGCGGTGGCGGCGGCGCGCGCGGCCGACCGGGCTCCGGCACTGCGGCAGCGGCTCGGTCCCGAACCCGTCCCGCCATGGCTTCCTTCGGCTCCCAGGGCGGTGGCACTAGCAAGAAGGAGGAGAAGGGCAAGAATATCCAGGTGGTGGTGCGGTGCAGGTATGCGCGGCGGCCCTCCTCTGGGTAAGGGTTGGGGGTCGGTCCGCGGGGAAGCCCCGGGGAGGTCCCGCGTCGGTGCCTGCGGGACTTGGGCCCAGACATTCTCTGCGCTGTGCCCCGGACAGCCCGCGTGGCAGGCGGGCCGAGGCCGCCGCCGTGTGATAGGCACCGTGCAGCTGTGGTTCTGCCGGGCCGCTGTGTCCGGCTGCGGACATCTGCCCGGAGGGATCGCTGTGAGGGAGCCGCCCGTACCCCTGAGCGGCCTCGGCACCGCGCTGGGAGCTGCCCGTCCCGGGCGCCGGTCCGCGGGTAAGGCGGCTCCGTATGCCCCGCGAGGAAGCGGCACTTCCGCACGAGTAAAGCCGCGGTGAGCGATTTCTTACAGCTTAAAAAGACAAAAAGCTGCAGTTTCCGATCTTGATTCAGCGCACACCCAGTATGAAGCTGCGTAGGAAGCTCAAGAAGAGCTATGTAGAATTAGTATGACTGATATTTGAGACACACAAAAACCCAGGCTGAATTTTGCCGTTCTGTGAGCTCCTGTGGCAAGTCGCTAAGCTTTAACAGCTAAAATTGTTGCTACGTCCGCTGTGGTATATCTGTCACTTCATCGATGCAGACTTTCCAGTGGACAAGCAATGGAATGGGGCTCTACTGCTGAAGTAAAAATTACGAAATGTCTTGGTTGATGAGATGAATTTACTTTTTGGTATGAATTGATAGATTTCATGTACCATAAAATTAGATTCTCTTTGTAATTCTAAGGTAATTCTTTAAAGAATTGCTTACTGATACTAGATCTTAAATAACCTTATAGCATTGTATGCTAAAACTGTGGTACTGGTAATGCAGTAAGTGTAGTGTTTGAAAAACCATTAGAAGTTGAGGGTTTTTTGAGCCAGACCTGCGAATATTAGCTTACATATTATGTTTTAATGCCTTTTGCAGTTAAATTCTCAAGTTTACAAGTTCTGCGTTTACAGGTGCAGAATGAATATAGAAATTAAAAATCTATTTAGCCTTATTTTTGCAATACAACTGGAAAGCTTCTGAAACAGATGTTGAGTGATTGGTGAAAGTGTTGATGTGAGTCAAGGCTACTACAAAAGAATAAGTTTACTGAAGCAATTGGATTTGAAATACTGTCAAGAGTAACCGTTTTCTTTCTATTTCTCTTAATTGTTCTGAAATAGCTTCATTAAGTATTAGTATCTATTTTAACTAAATATAATGCTCACTATGACAGTAGCATTGGGACTGTCCGTGGTGTAGTGTTGTGCTTTTTTGCAGTTCACGGACTAATTGCTATGTCAAGAGTTAGTTTCTAGCCTCTAAAAACTTTCTTGCCCACCCTTGCTCTTGCACTTTGTAGAGTTGTGGTTTTTAATAGCTTTAGTTTGAGCTAGTAAATGTTTATTCCACCTTTCCTTTTTCTTCTTCATCAAGTTGAATTCTTCTTATCTTACAGACAAGAAGGTAGATACAACTGTGTTCTTTGGTGTCCTAATTTGTTTGCAAAACCTGATCAGTCTGGACATATCAAAAATCTTTTCAAGCAACACATTTACTGAGCTTTGGTAAAACGTGAATTTGGAAACTCAAAGTGCGTGCATTAGCATTGTTAATATGCATAATGTGCTTCATACCTAAGGGCCTGAACCTAAGATCAAATATCTCCATGGCATACCAGGCAGCTGCTTGTGTAGTGGCAATGGTGATGATCTGTACTCCTGCTTCAGCCCAGCTAAACTGTTCCCCTCATATCCCAGCTGTGGGCTGTTGTACCTCCTGTGATGGACTAGTTCAGTGTTACGTGGTTACACAGCAGAATATGTTCATTGTTCAGCCTTCTGTTGCTTTAAAAGTCGGGAAACTGAAGCTGTAACTTGCTCCTGTGAACAAGATTTCAGTGATTTTCTGTTGTCATTAGTCGATCTTGCACCCAAGTGTCCCATGGTCTGTTTAGAATCTGACATTTCAGCCTTAGTGATGTATTGAGGGAGAAATGTTAGCCACGAGGTTCAGGAAACTCGAGGTGCCATGGGCTTGTGGTTTTCTTGTTTTGTTTTTTTTCCATAACATAATTTAAAGAGCATCTGAAGTGTCTCTAGTGTCAAGATAGTTTAAAGAGTACAAGACTGTAGAAGTTTATATTTTCAAGTTGACTGCTCAAGTCAGCTATACAGGTAGCATAGACATTCAGTGCAGTAGCACTACCAAATGAAGAATAAAACAGGATTTCATGCTTTTTAGGATATTTCCATTCATTTCAGGAGAAGTAGTGGCAAATGTCCCTTTAAGGAAAATGGTGTGCACCAAGTTTGAATTAATTTAGTGATGAAACAAAATGCTTGCCATAAAGTTCAAAAATTTTATTGTACGTCTATTAAACCTTTTTACTATGACTGACTTTAAATTAATGTAGGCTTTCCCCCCCACCCCAAATCTGATGTTTTGTCTGTCTTATTAGATACTATTCAGGTGCATCAGCATTATGAAGGTTTTGGTATTGCTGTTTACTGTCCTGCAATTAGTAGGGTCTGTTGGTATTTTTGGTGCTTTAGAGTGTTGTGTCATCAGCATTTGATTCACTATTGCATTAACTTGCATGTATAAGTGTTCTTCTTTTTTTTGAAGTTGTCTTATTTAGACAACTGTTTGGTATGTTTGATCTTCTACCCCCTGCATTTGAACATGTTCTAATGCTTGTTAGCTATGTGCCTGTCTAAATGATCTTAAAAGTGATTATAGGCTTGTTAAAAATCTGTATGTAACAAACACAAAGCTGTAGATAGCTGAGTTGTCTCATAGTGGATGAAAGGAGAAACAGTCTGTAAACTGCCAAATTGTGGCATTTTTTCTTAAACAATTATTAAACAGATAAAGTTAAAAACTTTGTTCTTTTTGCCCAGTTATACTATTCTAGATCCTTAAACTGGGTGATATTACTGCTTCATCTGTTTATATTCTTGTTAGCAATGATTTAAATCTGATGTTCCTGACTCCTGTCGTTTTAGACCTTTTAATGCCTCAGAACTTAGAGCGAGCTCCTATGCTGTTGTAGACTGTGATCAAGCAAGAAAGGAAGTCAGTGTCCGCACCGGAGGAGTGACAGATAAGTCATCGAGAAAGACTTACACATTTGATATGGTTGGTAACTGCTTGTCGAATTGGGTGCTTCTAGAAACAAGCTAGTACTTACTGTGATGTTATACATTATTGTATGGATAAATCAGATGTGTTATCTTTATGCCAATAGGTTTTTGGAGCTCAGGCAAAGCAGATTGACGTATACCGGAGTGTTGTGTGTCCCATTTTGGATGAAGTTATTATGGGCTACAACTGTACAGTGTTTGCGTAAGTAAGCCAATAATTAGTATTAGGAAATTTAATTTGTATTTTAGTTTCTTGTTTACGTTTTTATTTTTATTCTCACAGTTATGGCCAAACTGGTACTGGTAAGACCTTCACAATGGAAGGGGAGCGGTCACCCAATGAAGAATATACTTGGGAGGAGGTATATTTTCACTCCTGAGATTTCTCTTGTCTGTACTGTCGTTCAAAGTTGGAAGCTGCAGAAGGCTAAAGAAAACTGAAAGTTAAAGCCTTTCAAATTCTGAAGCAGACTTTCCTTAAATGTTTGTAGATTAACAAATAGTCTCATTCATTTATATGAAAAGCACAACTTTACATCTTTAATGTATTGCATTCAAGTCTTGGAGATTTTTATATGGGAGGTCATCTTTATTCTTGTTTATATCCAATCAGACTGTTTAGTTGAAACTCTACCCCCTAACTCCAAATCTCTCAGTACATTTATAATTTAAATTTTTCTTTTTCGTTTATAGGATCCACTAGCAGGTATCATACCCCGTACATTGCATCAAATCTTTGAAAAACTCACAGAGAATGGTACCGAATTTTCAGTGAAAGTCTCTCTTTTGGAAATCTATAATGAGGAGCTTTTTGATCTTCTGAATCCTACTCCTGATGTCGGAGAAAGACTGCAGATGTTTGATGATCCTCGAAACAAGGTTAGTGCTACAAAATTTGTTATCTTGAGGCTTTCAGGATTGTTGAGAGACATATAATAAGCATGTATTACTTTCTGACAGAGGGGTGTAATTATTAAAGGCTTGGAAGAAGTAACTGTACACAACAAAAATCAAGTTTACCAAATCCTGGAAAGGGGTGCAGCCAAAAGAACAACTGCAGCTACTTACATGAACGCATATTCCAGGTACAAATCTTCGCCATTTCAGAAACCTTGTTTTGTTCTTTCTTAAACAGAATCTTGCTGAAGAAGTAAGAAGGTAGTGCAAACATGACATCATCCTGAGATTGTTATCACAGTGCAGACTATCAAACGTGGGTTACAAAGCCAGAGTTAGAATTTCTTCCTTATCACGTGCTGTGGGATGATTGCAATAGGCATATGAAGGGGTATCATGGTTTAACCCCAGCTAGCATCCAAGCCCACCCAGCTGCTCACTTACTCCCCCACCTGCAGGATTGGGGGAGAGAATTGGAAGTTTAAAAGCTGGAAAACTCATGGGTTGAGATAAAGACAGTTTAATAGGGACAGCAAAAGCTGTGCACACAAGCAAAGCAAGAAATTAATTCACTGCTTCCCATGATTCATCCAATCTCCATGAGAGCAGGTCCCCATCATGTGTAACGGTGGCTTGGGAAGACAAATGCTATCGCTCTAAATATCCACTCCCCTCTTCCTCCCTCTTCCCCCGCTTTATATACTGAGCAAAATGCCATATGGTCTGGAATATCCCTTTGGTAATTTGGGGTCACCTGTCCTGGCTGTGTCTGTTCCCAACCTCCCGTGCGCTCTGAGCCTCCTCACCAGCGTCACAGCGTGAGAAGCCCTGACAACATCTCAGTATTATCAACCCTGTGTGCAGCACAAATCCAAAGCACGGCCCCATACCAGCCACTGTGAAGAAAACTAACCCCAACGCCAAAAAAAAACAGTACAAAGAGCATCGTAAAATCTGAATGCTTCTCAAGTTAAAAATAGGCAAGCTATTTCTCCCTGCGTTGTTTTTATTGTAAGCTTCCCCTCTTGTTTAGAGTTTGCCTGCTTTGTAATTAATATATCCTTTGATAATTTGCAGTGTCTGTTTGGAACAATAGCCCTGGAATTCCACGTAACTCTAGCTGAGTTAAAAGCATCATGATGTTCTTAATGAGACATCTAGAATATTGAAGTTTAAGTATAACTCAAAGTTATGAAGTTAATATTTTCAAAGCTTTCTATGCCTATGAAAACAGAAGACCTAAATCTGACAGATAATAAGTAAAATACATTGCACGTGCTAGCATGAGATAAATACTCCTTGCAGTAAATATTGTACATTTTCAAAAAGAAGGTTTCTTTCAATTTTGGAAGATGTTTAGTTGATATACCTGTATCAGAGAGGTGGGTTGTGTTTATTTTAGCTGTTCTGGGTGGTTGGGTGTTTTGGCCAGTCCAATTTACTAAATAAACTTGGTGTGAGTCTTGAGTATCCTTTCCTCTCCTCACCACCAGCAGAAAACGATACATCAGGATTTGTTACTGAAGTTTGTAATTTCAAAATACTGCTAATATCTGCTTTTTACAGATCAACACAAGACCCTCATTTCAAAATCTGGCTTCTGCAAAATTTGCAAACTAGGTTGTGGAAGTTGAGGATAAGGTTGTAGGGCAATAAGGGTTGCTTCATATGGTTGCAGGTCATAGAATGTAATAGAGGCACCTGGGTAAAAAATAGCATTCTTCTTTATTACTGCCTTCACATTCTCGAGCTGCAGATGTGATATCTATGTCATGGTGAACAAGTAGTGATCCAGTGTTGCAACAGTAAGGAATGTACCCTGCCTGTATTGTATTTTAATTTCAAGGTATACTGAGCATGTCTGTCTGCTGGTGGAAGGAAAGGGGTATTTTCTACCACAGGTTAGAACACAACTCATTTTGTCTGAGAGTCCAGGAAATTTTAAGAGTTCATTGTGCCTGAGGTATTGTTCTATGTATGATCAGACTGGTGTAATTTGACATCTATGGCTTTCTATATATGTCAGCTTCCTCTAGTAAAAACTTATTAAAGAAATAAACTCAACCTGAAATCATCTTTACTATGAGAATGGTGAAACACTGGAACATGTTGCCCAGAGAAATTGTGAATGCTCCATCCCTAGAAGTGTCCAAGGCCAGGTTGGATGGGGCTTTGAGCAGCCTGGTCTAGTGGAAGGTGTCCTTGCCCATGGTAGCGGGGTTGGAGGTAGATGAAACCATTCCATGATTCTACGATCTTCGACTGTATTAGTATTTTTGATTGAAAAATTAATTGAATTTCTAAATTTTTAATATTGGACTCAGCTAGTTGCTGAATTTTCTTCGCCTGAATAAAGAAAGTTAGGTTCCTTAATCTCACATTCTGTGAAACTGTTCTTAGCATAAGGACTGAAAAAAAAATCTACAAGTCAATTTTCATGAGATGCTTGTGAGTTGAGAATACAGGGATGTAAGCAAAAGCAAGGCATTTCTCTTGCTTTTCCTTGAAATAAGATAAAATTTATCAGGATTGAATGAGTCAAATGTCATCCAGTTGCTTCATCACTGGTTTTAAATACCATATTCATATGTACACACACAAAATTATACTTGGCAGAATAACTCTGTGTACTAAAAATGTAATTTGCTGTTCATGGGCTGAATGTATTCTCTATAAAGAGCACAGAACTTGCAGCAGTCTTATAACAAGTAGATATTTGGCTTTAATGGAACACCTGAAACTGGTTTCTTTTGCAGCCGTTCCCACTCTGTGTTTTCCATTACCATCCATATGAAAGAAACAACAGTAGATGGAGAAGAACTTGTTAAAATTGGAAAGCTAAACTTGGTATGTATTTGAACTAAATGTCATTGATAGACTTTTTGGTTGTGAACTAGAGTTTCTTAGATTTTTTTTCCTGATAAGGGGAAAAACTATTGTTTTTATGAAGTGATAAGAAGTCTGTTTGTCACTCTGAAAAATATCGGTCCCATTTGTCACCCCATTGTCTCCTGAAAAACTCGCAAGCTCTTTTATGTGTTCTGCAAGACTTTGGGGCAAGCATTCTTCAGGATGATTGAGACAGAAGCATAACCTGCCTTTCAGGTTGATCTCGCAGGAAGTGAGAACATTGGTCGATCGGGGGCAGTTGACAAAAGAGCTCGTGAAGCTGGAAATATCAACCAGTCTCTACTGACGCTAGGAAGAGTTATTACTGCCCTAGTGGAAAGAGCCCCTCATATTCCATACAGGGAATCTAAACTCACAAGAATCCTTCAAGACTCTCTTGGAGGACGGACGAAAACATCCATAATTGCCACAGTTTCTCCTGCATCTGTAAATCTTGAGGTAAATTTAAAGTCTGAAAACCTATTAGAATAAATAATGTATTTTGTTAATGATACAAAAGTATGAGTTAATTCCTCAGTTTGACCTAGTGTTACATCTGCTTTTCACAGGAAACATTAAGTACACTGGAATATGCCCATAGAGCAAAGAACATAATGAACAAGCCGGAAGTTAATCAGAAGCTAACAAAAAAAGCTCTTATTAAGGTAACAAGACATAGGTCTTAAAAAATGAGGTTACAGGTTAGGCTTGACTTTTTGTTAATGTAGTCTTTGCTGTGCGGGAGTTATGCATATGGGAGAAGCTGTAACTAGTAGCAGTGCTTTTCTGAAGCGATTTTAATTACTGAACTGATGCTTTTAAACTAGAACTGCACTCGTACAGCATTAGTTCCTGCAGATATTGGAACTGTTGATAAGACTAAAGTTGAACAGAGGGCTATTGCTGCTAGCTGTGACTGTGGGTATTACGTGTTTGCAATTTGCACTTTCCCTAGAAAGTGCCTGAATTAAAGTGAACTTGTCAGTAAGTACAAGTGAAGACCCAATGTAAAGTAGCTCTGCCCCTAAGGAAGGTGTAATTCCCATTGTAAGCTGCTAAGTGCAACCAAGTATGACCTTCAAATGGAAGGTTTCTATTCTCTACATGTAGCCAATATATATCCAATGATACGAATTTAAATGGTGCTATACCGAACTTAGAAGTGAAGTACTTTGCTCTTGTGCTTATGCAAAACTTCTGTAGAGCACTACCTTTGTGAAGTATCTGTTAAGCTGAATATCGAAACTAAAATAGAAATTTTCAGGTTCACATGTGATTGTTTCTTTACGCAGGAATACACTGAAGAGATTGAGCGTCTGAAGCGAGACCTCGCTGCTGCACGAGAGAAAAATGGAGTCTATATTTCTCTTGAAAACTATGAGTATGTCTGCAAAATTTCTATAAAATAACTAGCAACAAATCTGAGATACTGGTACCAATCCTTACAGAAAAATACTTTCAGATCTATTTTCAATCCAGAAAGTTGAAGACAGTTAGGAAAAAACTGAACTGTTTGATCAATTTATTCTTTCAAAATTAATTATTATACAGATAAAATCTAATAGGCTTGCACTGAGGGTTTATGTATGTGTGGAACTTTACCATAAGCATTACCCAGCATGTGGATTTGCACATACAACCTTTTTTTTCAGTGGGAGCTCATACAGGAAAGTAAACTTGTTGTATTTAACTTCACTTACAATCGGGCTAGTTTGCACAGAAAGTTTACAATGGAAAATTGTCTTAAGTATTTTCTGCCTTAAGTCAAAATTATCTGCTATTCATATAGAATTTAGCAACACTTATTTTTCAAAATTACTGACTATATAGTGTAAAATCTTGAAAATTGCCTCTTACTTGACTAATTTGTTTGTTTATTTTAATCCTTGCTTGAGAGCCCTTAATGGAAAGCTGACGGTTCAGGAAGAACAGATTACAGAGTATATTGACAAAATCAGTGTCATGGAGGAAGAAGTGAAAAGGGTAAGTGATGTTTTTCAACTGTGGCTTAAAATTGCCAAAAAATGAAATAAATTCATTCCTTTTTTCAAAAGGAGGAAAAAAGTTGGAGGAAAGAACAGTCAGAAGATTCTTTTTATTGTTGTTCTTAAAGTTCCCCAATTAACTTCCTAGTCCTTGAAGTTAGGAATTTGAAATAATGTATATGAAATTGCAGGTTGCAATATTTATTTTTAAAGCTGTTTTCATGTCTACTACTATAATTTGCTTTGCTGAATTTTCAGCAAAAAATCTGCTTGTAAAATGGTATCATCTCAGTTGACAGATATCTGCTTGAGAGTAAAGAGTGAGAGGAGAGAGGTCATGAGCTCCCAGTAACAAACTACATGAAAATTGGAGCTCCTTGTTTAAGAGAAATATAGGTATTAATTTGCTGGTATATGTAACTCTTCTATGTAATCAGCTTTACTGACTCTTTTTGGTCTATCTGGTTATGTTTGTTCAAGATTATTTTCCTTGTGCTCCAACAGTAGTTTGCTCTTGTATTTTGAGAGGGGAAGCAAGGGATTATTACAGTGAGAATGGTGTTGGCTTGATATTTTCAGTGATTACAAAGACTATACAAACCTGTAGTTTAGGTTTAAGACCTGAGTCCTACAGCTGCAATTACATTGCTAGGTGATAATTTGCCTTTTGGCATTGTCACATAATTTGAGAGATGTGAAATGAGACTGTCAAATTTATAAAAAGTGATGTTGTCTTTTTGATGATTGTCTTCCTTTTTAGGTCACCGAACTATTCAAAGTCAATAAAAGTGAACTTGAACAGTGTAAAACAGATCTGCAAATCAAGGAGAAAGAACTGGAAGAAACACAGAAAGATCTGCTAGAAACCAAGGTTCAGCTGGCTGAAGAAGAATATGTGGTTTCAGTTTTGGAGAATACTGAACAAAAACTTCATGGCACAGCTAGCAAGGTTGTCATAGTTCTTGTACCTACTGTAAATCAGCTTCCTATGTTTAGGAGTTTCATGGGCTATTCAAGGAAACCAATTGTTGCTAAACCATGATGTGAGTGAGACAAGACCTGAATTTAAGATGGAAAACTAGGATTAGATTGCAGGACTTTCTCTGTGGTAGTATTGACAGTTGACTGCTAAACGCTCTGGTTGGTCTGGAACTAACTTTCCCTCAGGCCAGTTTGTCATTGGAGTTCCAGTGCTTTGCAGTATCTATTATCATGAGTTGTTTTGCAGAATAAGTAGTTTTCTTTCAAAATCTTATGAGTGGTCCTGTAAAACAGTAAATTATACATAACTGAAGAAGCTGGTCTAGTGGAATATGTCCCGGCCCATGGCAGAAGGCTTAAAACGAGATGGTCCCTTCCAACACAAACCATTCTATGAACTGGGGTAGAAAAATAGCAAAAAGCTTTGAATAGTGTTGCCCTCTGTGTTTTAGGGTATGGCTTTGATGTGTCTGTAGATGGGTCAAAATTATCAAAACAGACCTGAGGTAGGGAGAGAGTGTCCTGCTGTTTAAACTGCAAAGTGATGAATCGTCATCAACCATTACATTTTCTTTCTGTTTGGATTCCTGTAAGACTGGGAGGGAATGCCTGGTTTTTACATGGGTTGTGGAGTGTTTGTGTGAGACAAATAGGTACAAAAATTATTTATGCCCTCTGCAAAACCAGGACTCCACTATTTGTATGAATTCTAAATTATCTATCACAGGACTAGTGCAAGAAACCTCTTGCTTGAATACTATATTAAAGTACTATATTTACTGTCAGGTTGTTCAGAAAAAAGTTGAAGTTCTTAGGTATTTTTCAGTTACCATTCTGGGATAAATGATACCTTAATTCCCTAAATACTGAGGAAGTAATTTATTAATGCTTTGATTTTAAAGCCAGAACAGATGGTCTCTAGTAGGTAACTTTTTCCCATGTTCTAAAAGTATAAATGACATAACACCAGCGCCCAGAACAGTTGTAATTTGATGATGTAAGGGGAGATACCTGTCTTCCTAGAGAGAACTCCTTTAACTCAGAGCTATTGTTGCTTTTCCTTATATAATATATGCTTGACTTCTTGTTTAAAGACTTACTAAAATAACTTAAAAAATTATAGTTACTTAGTACAGTTGAAGAAACTACAAGAGATGTATCTGGGCTCCATGCAAAACTGGACCGTAAGAAGGCTGTTGATCAGCACAATGCTGTCGTCCAAAATACGTTTGCAGGACAAATGAATGCTTTGTTCAGCAAAATACGAGATTCAATTACTGAAAACAGTTTGAAGCAGCAACAGATGTTGACATCTTACACAAATTTTATAGGTAAGTGTAATACCTGTATCAGTAGTCATCCTGAATTTTTGCAATTGTGATCTCAAAGACCGCTTCCTAAAATGTATCTGTTTTAGGAAAGGAGAACTGGCTTTATTTAAATGACATAATGATTACAGTTGTACCAGAAATAATGTATCTGGGATGATCCGCAGCCTTCCTGTGCTGTAAGGGGCAGTAAAGGTGATGAGCAATAAAAAGAGTTGCTATCTTACAGGGGAACTTTAAAAAAATTTGTAACTCTTGATTTCTTTTGTAGGTGACCTCCTGTCTACCAGTTCTTCTACAGCAGATATTCTTGCATCAGTTGTATCAGCATCTTTTGCCTCCCTTAGAGAATTGGTGTCTACTGAAGTTTCTCACATTTCTGAGGAAATAACACAGCATGAGAATCTATCACTTGATTGTAAAGCTGAACTGCTGAGATTAATTGTTAGTACATTTGCATACTCTTACTTAAGTACTTGAAGCTGGTTTTGATCGAAAGGGGTTCTGTAAATATATAGATTTTTTTTTGATGCTCTTTACCTGTATCTGCTTCACCGCCTGACCATGATTATTCCCCTCCTCACTTCTCCTTCCATGTCACCCCCACAGGCTGTAATGTACTATATAGCGTATACTGTCACAACAGAGCACATGGGGATGTACGTAATAGCTTCTTACAAATGTAGATGAAGGAACAGCCATATTCTAGTTTACTTTTTTTTCCCCCTCTTCCTAGGAGGAACATGAAACTGGATTAGGAAGAGCAGTAAATAGCTTGACACCAGTGGTAGAATTTGTCTTGGGGTTAAACTGTCAGTTTCAGAGTAACATGAAGAAATATTCTGCTGTGGCTGACCAGGTAATGCACATAAACTGCCTCTTTGCCTTGTGCCTTATTTAATTTACAGATAACATGTCCTTTGTTTTTCTGCAGTATGTCAATGTATTTCTGCTTCTTGTCTGGCCTTTTCCCCTTTATCTTGTCCCATGAGTTCTACCTTTTAACTTTCTTTCAGACATTTTTCCTCTCCTAAGTGTGGTAAATTTGCTTGTTACCTATATTGGCACAACTGCTTGTCTAATTAGGTGCCACAGTAAAATGGTAAAACATGGATGCATAAATCTTTATGTAACAAATATTTGATGGTACATTTAATATACTCTCCCCTGTATTTTAGAAATCTAAAAAGTCAACTTAGACAGGTCTTACCACTCCAAATTTTTTCTGCTGTTATTCCAAACTTTTTCTGTAGTCCCTTTGATTCCTGGGGAATGTGATGCTTTAGCTTGTTAGCAACCATACGTGCAAACAATACTGCACTTTATCAAAGTCCTTTGCTTCAATTTATGGTTCTAGTCTATCTCATGATACTTGTGTAGAACTGCAGCCTCTTTCATTTATTTTTTTTTCTTTCTATTTTATCAAAAATAAAATTTCTGGTGACCTGTTTCTCTTACTGAAACATTTTTTCACTTCCTGTCAATTACAGCTCATGTGAAATCAACTCCCCTTGTCTAGAAGGTTTTTATTGGACTTAGCAGATAGTACATGGCTTACCAGCTCTTGCTGTACCTTGTCTACTTTTCTATTTTGTTTACCTTGCATGCCAAATTTTGTGTTTGGAATAGCCCCCACTCTTAAGTTCCAGTCTCAAACTTCAGGTTGTTCCAAGTGTTACTCTCTGCCTTTTATGCACGGTACTTCATTAATGCCTTTTGACAGTTTCCTTGGGGTAGAGTTTGTTTCTGTATCAATTATGCTAGAAAAAAAAATCAGTTTCTTGAATAAAGATGTAAATAAAACTTTTTTTTTTAAGATGGAGGGCCATAAAAAAGAAATGGATACCTTCTTTGGAGATCTCTTTCTCACTCTGAAAAAAATACAGGAAGAAACAGCCAGTGGCTTTGTTCAGCTCCAGCATAATTGTGACAGTTTAAAAGAAGAAGTGGAAATGACGAGGTTGGCACATAGAAAGGTATCCTTAGAATAAGAAAACATCCTAACATCAAGTGTGATGGCATGCTTTGATTTAAACTCTTACGTGGTAGTAAACCCTTATACTTGCTTCAGAAAAAATGCTAGGAGGACGGTAACTTGATCCTAATTCTTTTCAGCTTTTGTTGGGCTGCTTTAAGTAGTTCATGTAGGAATGTAACAAAAAACCCTTCCCCTTGCTGTGAGCATATCCAGTATATGTGCATTTACATATGTCTCCAAAAACAAAGTGTCTGTATCTTCACTGCACAAAAATTGTATCTTCTGCTTTAGAAGTGCAAAACTCTGCATTTTCTGCATTTTTAATTCAGGCATTCAAGTACCCTTTAAGACTGTTAAAAAGTGCAGAATAACAGTGAAACTTGTGGTATTTTTCTTAATAGAGTGCAGCCGAATTGATGTCTTTACTGCAAAGCCAGCTTGACCTCTTTGCTCAGGAGACTCAGAAGAACTTAACTGATGTACTCAAAAAAAATGGAAGTCTGAAGACCACCATCACTGCTATGCAAGAAAATGTTCACCTGTAAGGAGTGGATTATTTTTGCTGTACACTTATGCAAGATAAATTATGAAGAGAACTTCAAAACTGGATGCTCTTCATATTTATGTGCTTATAAAGCCTGCTGGGCATGGCCTGCACACAGAGTGTAGATCATAGTTTGCCTTTTCCTAGAGTAAACAGTAGTTCTAAAAGGCTTTCCCTCAAACTTGTCTCCTGAGCATGTTGCCATAAGAAAGTATCATTTTGGGAGCTATATGCTGAGGAGTGTCCCTCAGTGTCTGGACTTCAGAACTCCATATTATAAAGGTTTAGCTTGAAGCATAATAATGTATCTGTTGCAATATGCTTCATTCAATTGCAGACTGAATAACTAAGGTCTTGCCAAAGTTGCTTTTGGTTTGTGGTTAGGGTCTTTTGGTTCTCTTTCGGGTTTTTTTGGTTGGTGGGGGTTGTGTTTGGTTTTTTAACAAACCTACTCCTGCAAGTGCTGCAAATATACTAAGTAGAACAACAACATTATAATTAACTGGTTTGATAGAACTGTGCCATTTCACTGATTCTGGTCTCATATTTCTAAAAGTATACTGTGTTAAAATCTACCTTTCAAAGTCTCTGAACTCTTACAAATATGTTGTTGCAGGAAAACTACAGACCTAGTCAGCAGTACAAATTCCAATCACAGCAAATTTACTGCATCTCTGGATAATTTCTCTCAAGAGCTCAGGAGCATAAATGCTGAAAACAAGACAATGCTGGAAGAATCCAATGACCACTGTCAACATCTTCTCAGCAATCTCAAAAATGTGTCTCAGGATACCAATACATGGGGTGAATTTACAACTGCTCAGATGGTCAACTTTACTAATCAGCAGCTATTGTCATTCAAGGATGAGAAACAGCAATTTCAGTGTTTACAAAAGGTACCTATAGTCGTTTGTAGTCTAATGCAACCTCCTGAGACAAAGTTTACTGCAGAATTTGTAGAGGGGAGAAAAAAGTTCTTGGTTATAGTCAGAACAAAACTATGGGTTTTTTGATAGCAGACTCATGTTACTTAGCTGAAATATATGTAATTAGAGGAAATCAAGAGCCTAAATTAAGAGAAAGACTTTGAACTTAAAGTGCACGTAACATCAAGAAATGATGTCATGATTAATGCCATACAGCTAACTTGCATTTGTAATCTGGGCGTTTTACATCATCTCAGTAGTGTTTATCTCTGATTCTAAAGCTTTGTCTACCAGTACTATCCCTGGGAGATGTGCAGTGATCAAATGCAGGCTGTTTTCTGGAGGATGCAAATTACTTGACTGGTCAGATTGAATCAGTATGGGAGAAAGCATTCCTTTTCAGTATCTACGAGTTCTGGCCTCTTAGATAAGAGTTTCTCTCTCGGTTTTTTGGGTTTTTTTCATTTCCATCACAAACTTCACATCCCACCCTCGTTTTATTGTTGTAATAGGCAATGAAATAGGCGAATCCAGTATTTCGCAAACTTTTAGAAGGAAAAACTCAACTAGAAACTTCCTTCACACAGAATCACACAGAATGTTGTGAGTTGGAAGGGATCTCCAAGGATTGAGTCCAACTCTAAACTGTTAGAAGCATTTGTGGTCTCAAGACATCTGTGTATCTGTTGTAGCTGCTGAACATTTCAGGAGTTTCATTTCAATGGGAATGGCTAAAAACACGTTTTCCTTTTTCCCTACAAATGCAATAAAGGTTCTAATGCTTGTAGGATGTTACGTTCAGTTGAATATCCTAATTCTGTGCAGGGTTTGTGCAGAGAAGCATGAGGAGTCTGACCTGAGCCAGATGGCATCATCTTTATTCTTATGACCAGCTTTCTAAAATGATCATACTTTCTAAGAAACTGACTCTCTTCTGAAGATAGGTCTCAAAATGAGAGTGTAAAACTGGCACTGAAACTTCTCAATTTGAGGTCTCTCAGTTGTTTCGTTTCAGGTCATGTCACTAATCACGCACCACATCTTAGAAAAGAGACCATAACCTCACCTTTCCTGTTAACTTGGTGTTTTTAGTTGGGTTGTTTTTTTGTTTCGTTTTCAGAAAAATGAAGAGAACTGTGATAAAGCAATAGCTGAAATTGCTGACCATATTGGCAGACAAAAGGCTGCTGAAGGGAAGGTGCTAAATGGCCTTCTTGATCAGATAAAGGTGGATCAGGAGATACTTGTGGAGCAGAAGCTGGCACTTAAGGAGGAAGTACAGCATGGGCTAACTCAGGTTAATGGCTTCCTGCAAGAGGATCTGAAAGTGGATATTCCAACAGGTATTTAAGCAGGCTGGGGACAGAATGGTCTTACAGAAAACAATTTGAGTTCCAGAACTCATAAGTGAAGATTAATGGGGCCAAAATATAACTTAGAAGCCTTACATCTTTTTTAAGATGTATGCAAAGAATGGTGACTGAACAAGGCATGATTTCTTTATTGAGTTGATGTATAATTGAGGGTCTGAAATTAAAGCAAACACTGAAAAGTGTAAAATCTTCATTAAAGGGACAACTCCACAGAGAAAAGACTACTTCTATCCAGTCACTCTTGTGAGAACAGAGCCCCGGGAACTACTTCTGGAGCAATTAAGGCAAAAGCAACCAAATCTTGATGCTATGCTAAGCACTGTGATAAAGGAGGTGGAGGATAATGCAGGTCAGGTATGTATATAAATGGCAAATGAGACTCTTGAATGAAGATTTCACATCTTTGAGGTTTTTCCATGCCTTTGTGGAGAGTTGACTGGAACCCCAGGGCTGTTGTAGCCTTTGTGTTTTATGGTGTACTTGGACTCAAGTGTGCTGAGCTTTTGACAAAAACATTCTCTTGAAAAATAAGCAATGATATTAATAATTTAGATTTCACTTCTGTTTTCCAAAAATGGAAGTTCCACATCTTTTATTGATCTTATCATGCTTAATAAATTCACTGAGGAAATTCAGACATTAAATACATTTTCTGAAAAACTTCTATTTTAGGACCTGTTGGAAGAGGAAGGAGAGTTGCAAGAATCCAGTGAAAGCCTTGCTTGTGACAAATACTTAATGGATACAAATGTCTATTGCCACACAAATGGTGGCATTCCTTTTTTCCAGGTAAATTCCACAGATAAGCAAAACAGAGAGAAGAAATACTATTGCATTTGAGAGAAGAAATAATATTGTTCCGTAATAGGCTGTAGTTTCAAGTGATTTCTTGTGTTTTAGTGTAGTCTCACAACTTTTTTAAATCCTGCAGATAATGCTTTGTTAAACTTGGGCTAAAGTAACAGCAGGTTCTGGTAGCAGTTAATAGTGGATAAAATAATGCAGATTTCTGACAAGCTGGACAGACAGTTGAAAACTCCTCAGCAAATAATCCTGCATGAAGAAAATGGTCATAATTTGCTATACAAATGTACATTAATGGAAGAGTTGAAATTATGTGGAGTGTTTCCGTAGAGGCCTGACAGAAATATTGGCATTCTTGAGTCTTCATAGGGTTGGGGTTTTTTTTACTTACTTGCTAATGACCCTTTTGCTCTACCAGTGTATTAGTGTAAGCTTCTTGGTATATTAGTCTAGGGGTTTTCTTGCTGGGGAGAGCACGTTTTCTTGTTGTGGACCCTTTAAAAATAGCTGCTGAGGTTCTGTATGTCTACAGTCAATCTCTTTAGTAAACGCAATATATTAGGAACCTTTTTTAGGAGTTACGTCAACTTTTTTTCTCAGAACACAATGTACTGCATTGCACATGAGCAAGAAGTCTTTAAGTTCTTTGTATTCTCTTAACATTGGGTATTTTCTTTAAATCCCAGCACAAAAGAAGTGTCAAAAAGGGTAAAGAGAACAAATCTGCAACTACAGTGGAGAACAAAACAGAGGATATGACAGAAGAGTTTCTTCAGAAATCTAAGCATCCTTTAAGATTGCTGAACTGAGATATATCCACTGCAGATCCCCGTTTTTAAATATTTCTGTCTTACTGAGCCATAGCTTTTTTTGGTTATTCTCGGTCTCTCTATGTAGTGATATAGTGATGCAAAGTTGAATCAAAAGATTTCCCTGCTCAATCTCATGCCTTGGTCCCATTTTTATACATTGCAGCTTGTGAAGTTTTAAGAAAAAAACCCCCTGCAGATTATGGTGCTGTTATGTTAAATATGTATGTATGTTGTCAAGTAAGAAATCATTTTCTGTTTCTCAGTAGATCTAAAATACCAGAAAGGGATGTGGAAATATGCTTTGTCAGAATTATCAGTTACCATTTTATGTATGAATTAACTGTAAATAAGTGTTCTGGTTTTATACCTGCTTTTTATTCCAGTTCCTCTCTTTTGACTGATACTTCGAATAAATTGATACATGGAAAACAAATGTACAAGCACCTCACTCAGAGTAACTTACCTAACTTTCTTATGGTGCCAGGTTTAATTTAGCTAAAACGTTATCAGCTATGTCATACATCTTGTGCTGTCAGAAGAGGATTGTTCTCTCCTTTTTTTCGTAAAAGACAGTAGCTTTATTTCAGTGCCTCTTCATTCTGTGAAATTTAGTCTTACTGCTGGGTCTTGGGCTTTTTGTTTGTTTGAACCCCACTGTTCTTATCTTCCTCTTAACTTGCGCATGTGAGGTGTTGGTTAGGACACAATGTCAGTCAGGTTGTGTATCACAAGCTGGTAGCATTCCTTTAAGATCTAGGTAGTTAACATTAAAACACACAAACTTGGTTAGAAATGCAGCTTCTATGTCATATAATAATAGTGAATTTCCAGTAATCTACGGTAGCATTTGACCAGCTGCTCTTTCATGCTCCTTTTCTGGAACTTTGAAGAAAACTTCAAGCTGCAACATACTAAAGAAGTAGATGAAGAGGATTGTGATGGGAGTAGGGAGAGATATTGGAAGGCAACCCTAACTACATTTTGAAGCACTATTCTTAGATAATTGTCCAAACATGATTTAAAAGGTTGTTCACTTTTCTGTATTGAGCTTGCAGGCTTACACTGATGTTTCTTCAAATAGGTGATCCATGTATCTATTTGTCTTTGACCAAGTATGTCAACTAGTTATATCCTGGACACCATTCAGGCAGCGCTTTGCAGTCCTGCTGCTGAAGCGAGAAAGACATCGTTTGAAGTGTAGCCTTGCACTGATTCTCTGAACTGTAGCACAAGGGAGACCATTAATCACTTGTCGGTTTGAATATCTATCTTGCCTCTTATTATTTATCCTCTCTTTCACTGCTGTGGGCAAAGCTAATTGCTAATTTCTTTCTGACAGTCCAACAGCAGGCAGAAAAGCATTAATTTCCTTTCAAATGACTAAGAAGCACAAATACAGCTTTGTTTTTTGGGTTTAATGGGAGGCATCTTACTATCATCTTGGTACCTACCTTATATGCTGAGTCTTTCTCCTGCTGTAAGGGACTTGAAAGACTGGAAGCTGCAAGACTCTTTTCAGTCTGTTTTGTGGAGTATTGTCAAATTCTGGCACCTAGAACTTAATGGGCTTAATTCTCCAGGGTCTAGGATCCATTTTCTTGCACCGCATGCCTGTTAACACTAACAAGATATTAGCATAATCTTCCGCAATGGTTCAAGAAATCGTTTATTAACTAAAATTCAACCACGAGGGTTGATCCCACAGCTGTATTGAATAGTCTAAACCAAATGGGAGAGGCTTGTGCAAGCCTTTCACCCTACTACATTTTCCCTGTGGAGTTGACAGGATTAGTATGAACAAACTCGAATATCCAGTAACTGAGGAGGCTTGCATCCAGAAAATCGCGCCGTGTTTTGGGCTCCCTATCTTTATCTAACTCTCTTTGAAACTCTCTACCTTGGCCATTTGGTTCCCACAGTGCAGACACAGCCTGCTTTCCTTAGCAGCTGTATGAATTTCAGGGGCTGCTTCACGCTTTCTCTTTTTCTGAAGTAGCCCTGGCAGTCGTGTTGTCCTGTGTTTGCAATACTGGCAGTGATCTGCTGATCCTTGTTCCGTTGGCCCAGGTATCCAGAGGTCACACCAAAGCCGAATAGGATGAAAAATCTGGATGCAGAACGTATCCTGGCCTCTCTGTCTGTGCCTCGTCTCCCACTAGATGGCCCTAACACTAAAGGTTGGTCTGAGCTCAGGTACTGGCTGCTAACCAGGACTTGGAAATACAGGTTTTGCCAAGCTTTTCCTCAAGCATCTGTCAAAAAACCATTTAAAAAACTAATATTGAATTTATGCTTCAATATGAAGAATTCTATACTCAAGCTTCAGTAGGGGGTGGTTTTATGAAGAGCTGCATTTGTGTAAAAGTTGATCTAGTGCATGTCTTGGGTTTTACTGCAGGGCCAATAGACCCTTTTGGTAACTAAATGCTTGTCCTGGCCTGCTCTCTATGTTCCCCACCACATGGGCATTGCCCAAAGCAGAAAGCAGCACTAATTTGGTTTGGTGTATTGTATGATGTATGACAAAGAGAAAAGAAGGGTAAGAAAAATAAAGCAACAGTTGCTTCTTGTGTGCACTTGTAATCACAGATCTAACCCAGAGGGAAGAGACGGCACTGTCCAGGCTAACTTACCTGGTGGCTTAATTTTATCCTGTGTAAGGCATCCTTTACAAGAAGGGTACAAAGCCATTTCCACAGAATAAGTAGCCAGGTCACACCCACACTGACTCAAGCCAGCTGAGCATGAGGGAGAGTTGTAGTGACTGGGACTGTAGTATATGGCCATGTTCTCATGGTGAGTATTGTTTGGATTCTAGATTAATGGTTAAGTGAGACAGCTCTTGATTTAACAAAAAACTTAGGTACAATGAATACAATGTGAGGAAATGAAATGAGGAAAAATAAGTTTAAATGCATGTAAAGGCTGAAATGCAGACAGAACAATAAGAGGGCCACAAGAAGCACAGACAAGTAAGAGTTGCCAGCTTCATTTTCAAGTGAAAAATGAGCAGCCAGGAGGAAAGAGAGGAAAGGAAACTTCCTGCTTCGTCCTGGAAATCAGGGAGCTGCAGCACTTGCTGCATCAGAGTTGTTGGGGGACGCAATGTTTATTTGAAAAGAAAAAAGAAGACTAAGCTGACTGGCTGCTATTGATGACTGCCTTTATTTTGGGTATCAAACAATTGCATGAGGCTAGAGAGGAGTGAGGAGAAGGCGTGGAGTTGCTAGACTGCTTTTCTTTTTTCTGTTAGGTGTCAGTCAGCTTTGCAATTAGCTGTTAAAAGGGTAGAGGAAACGAAGCCTTTAACTCTTTGGAATGATAAAAGAAAAAATTAAACTAGGAAGAACTGGAAAAATAATGTTAACATTCCTTTTTCATCAGAAAGATTTAAGGGGAGAAAAGAAAGTTCTAATGTTTGAGAGCATTGGAAATAGGAAAAGAAATATATTTACTGACTATGTATTTTAAAATGTATGCATTTTAAACAAGTATTTACAACCATTTGACTACTATTTTTTTCTTTCCCTGTTACAAACTACTTTTTATGGTAGAGGGCAATGCTCTATAAACTGCACGCCCACCCATGCAGTTACTTTATAGAGTTAAACAACAATAAATCATGCAATGCTTTGCATTCATAGGCTTTAAGTGACAGGATTCTATAGGTGAGATGCAGACCACCTAGCAAAGCAGGCTGTCCGTGATACAAGCTCAATCCAAGCAGCATTGCTGTGCTCAGTCTTGAAATCCTTAAAAGTACAAGCAAGCGAATGCAGTGAACTGAATGTTTACGTTTCTATGTTTCTACGTTGTGTTTCTATACTTCTAATATACTCTGGCTCCCTAGAAAAGGGACTAGCTACCGAAAGGAGAGCATGGGATAGCTACAGAAGTGCTCTTCAGACAGATAAAAAGGAGCAAATGCTTGGTCTAGCAGTCTCTCATCAGGGAAGAGGTTAGAAACAAGCTGCCTCTTTCATATTAGGTCTGAAAATTGTTCCATTTTTCCAGCTTTCTACAACTTTATGAGATGATTGTTGGTTTTCAGGTAGCACAAAGTTAAATTTTGTAAAATAATGGAAGTTAACTGGATTGCTTTCTTTTTCTCCAAAATATTAAACCTATATAAATATTTCCTTGACTTCCTTAGTTATACTTGAAATGCTTTTGTCACTCTTTGTCTGTTTATAACCTAATCATTGTAAATCAAAGAATGAGGCATGATGACCAAAACTTTGAACTTGACTGGTGCATTTCCTTTATTAAAAATGACCAATAAAGGAATGAAATAAACGGAAATATCACATAAAACTACATTAGATTTTTTCAGAGCTTCTCGGTTCTTATCAACATATATTTTTTTATTATAATTTTATTCTGAGAATGTCCAGAGCACTAAAGCTACTGTGTGAAGCATTTTTTTCATGTGTTAAAGAATTTTCATTGCCAGAGTTTAATTTTTAAAAAAAATTTTCTCCTAATTAACATAGAAGTTTTGTAAAGCAAAAGATAACAATTAGCAGGAAAGAATATATTCTTTTTTAGCATTTTTAAAACAGATTAAGTGCAAGGTAAGATACTTCTCTTTCTCCCCAGCCTTTTGAGTGATAATAATGACTTTTGCTTCTCCGAGGACTGATTTTCCCCACTGCACAAGTCCAGTCTTGCTAATTCTGCTACAGTCACTTGACTTACAGTAAAGTAGTAAGATGAAGGATCAGAATCTCCATTTTCCAAACTACACACTGAGTGTGAAAATGATGCCTAAAAAACCTACAAAACAAATCTACGGCCCTGTTAGGTCTCTATGGCCAAAAGATTCCATGGTATTTGGAAGGGTTTGTCTTGGCAAGGGGGGAAGTAGTTTTCATGCCTAGTTCTGTATGCTCTTTTACAGGTACTTGAAGCATAGCTGCTTGCCCTACTTTGTAAAATCACATTGGGATCTTTCAGGATAGGTAGGAAGTTATTGTTCTGCTCCTAAAGACTAGACCCAAATTCAACTGAAGCTTAGCGCTGCCTGCAGTGGCCGCTGTATCTCACCAGTGTCCTTAGGGAAGGTGTGTATCACAGGGAGAGGAACCTTTAAACCTCCAAGGGAGGGCAGAAATATCCTCTGTCTTATGGTACATAACTTCATGCTGAATCTGAGCACCACTGCTGCCACTTTGGAAGTAGAAATTTATGAACATGTTTCTAAAGGAGTAAATTCCAATCTGGGGGAATTTTGGGTGTTGGGGGGCTTTTGGGTTTGGTGGTTGGGGTTTTTGTTGGTGTGGTTTTTTGTTTGTTGGCTGGTTGGTTGGTTTCGGGGGGGTTTTGTTTTGTTGTTGGTTTGGGGGTTTTTTGTGGTGATACAGAGGAGCTTAAGTAACCCCTGTTATATGTAAAGATTGTTTTGGGAAATCGATTTTTCACATCTCAATTAGCTTCCTCTAACGCTCAAGCTGAAACCTGAGCAGCATTGTCATTACATTCAGAAGGTAAAGGAAACAAGTCAATCACTTATCATTTGCTATAGCCACCATCTTCTCTGACTTAATTAAAATATGACATTAATTTGAAAACCATTCAGCTACAGATGTATATTTAAATGGTTATAATATAATAATGATAGGCGCCAAAATTTTATTCATTCACTCTAACAGTTTATTTTAGGAAACTCAGTCCAGCAGGATGAACCTTAAATATACAAATTATTGCAAGGAAGAAAATTTTATGGTGTCTGTTAGTTAATACAGAAGCCAATCTTATTAATCATGGATTTACAGAGGGCTGTTTTATTAGATGTTAACCATAGCTTATGTTGACAATTGATTTTCATTGTAGGACAACTAAATTTATTATTTGTAAAAAGATAAAGATAATTAAATTGACTTTATAAAGGTTACTATCATAAATGTTAGTACCTGAGAATAGCAAACATAAAACTGCCTTAGCAGCAGAAATTCAGTTAAGTGATAGGTGCTTTTTTTCCATTACATTTAATAGTCCCTGAAGATCTTTAGCCTTCATTTTATTTTCCAGAGTTTATGCCTAGTGCTGTGAAAAACTGTTTGGGTTGAACCCTCATTTTCAGTTTATTTTCTTTCCAATAAAACAGGATGAAAACGTTTTTCATGTTACAGAAGTAAAGCAAAACAAAATAAATCTTAAAGTACAAATGTATTATGTCATCCTGTCATTTCTGATATTTGTCATGAAATTATTCAGACTCTGTTGAAAAAGATGTTGAATCTACAATGAAATATGACACCTAGAGGGTTTTAAGAATTAAAAAGGGTAGTTATTATGGAATTAATTTGGACCTTTACTTCTTGCTCTAAGGGAAAGTACAAATCTTGCACTGCCAGGATCCAAGTATTACAGAGAAATTCCTCCTCTCTGTGACATTCCTGCTGTGTGAACAGCCCCTGACAAGTGAGTACCCACATTGGTGAAAGCAAGAAGGGTGTGAACACATGAATGCTGGCAATTCATGCTGCCTTGCTTTGAGAGCTGCCTCCCTGGCCTGCCAACGAAAGCTGCTGTCAAAGCACAGCCCATGTCCCTCTGCCCATGCCACCACAGTTTGGGCTTGTCTTTGTGGAGCTGCAAGCATTTCCACCTGTGTTTGGTGTGCTGAGGGGCCCAGTCTTAAACCCATATGGAGTTTGGTGCGACAGAGGATAGACTTCAATCCTCACCACCACTTCAACAGCTGTGGCTGATTTTGATGGAGCTCAGCAGTCCAGGTGAAGCTTTGTTGGACATTGTCTTCTTGTGGTCAAGCTACCTCTTGGTCCCCAGTTCTCCTCCCAAAGCAAGGCATGGCCTGAATTCAGCCTTTCTGTGTTCATTTAGGCACCTATATGGAGGTACCCAAGTCAGAACCATCTATACCCTGCTCTCTCCAGCGCCAGGGGAGACAGACAGGAACCTCACTGGATGATTTGTTGCTAGGTGCCCTGTACCTACAAGGTACAAGGTAACCTAAGGAGGTTACAAGGGAACCTAAGGAGGCAGTGATTTTAACTTGGATGCTACACGTGCGTTGCTGAATCTGGGATAAGCATCACTCCCATTAAATTTTCCTATTCTGATTTTTTTAATGTTAAAGGCATTTATTGAAACATAAAATACAGATGCCTTGGCTGAATTTTAACTCTTCACAGCTACCTCACGCTGTCCTGTTAGCCACCTTCAGGTTGTTATAAATAGCACTTTCTGATTCTCTGTGTGCACATTTGCAGTGAAGGTGCCGAAGCCATTGCAAGAAACTGATATTGTCTGTTTTTAATACATTACTTAATCTGCTCAGGACTAAGCCAAGGCAGACTTACTCTTCAGGCAGCTTCCATTTTGATGCAGTATTTACTTTAAATGAAAGGCCGTGATCCTGTTCAATGACATGATTTCCCCTCTCTCCTCTGCTGTCATTAGAGTCAGATAACAGGAAGAGACAGTAAGATAACTGCCACTTATTTAGATTTCACTGAAGCTTTCAGGCAGAAATAGGGACGCCAGCCAGAGCCAAATCAATTCATTTGAATGATTTGCTGATTATCTATGTTAGTTATTCTCTGATTATCTTGCCTGTTGTCCAGGACTAGCTCTTTGCCTTTGGGCTTGGGTTGGCTGTTTATTTTAACCTATTATTTCTGGGAAATATTCTGCAGCATGAGTAGTGCACCCCAGTCTGCAGATACCAGAATAATTTGCACTGGAAAAACTGAGGATTGGTATTTTAATAACTGATTGACAGAAATAAAGCTTGATCATAGTTTTTCGTGGGGGCATCTTAACTTGTTAGTGAAGCAGGCTTAATAAAGACTTTAATAGTTTTTTTCAAGACTTTGGCTTGAACGTTTAGATCGCTGCTTTTGTGTTATAATTAGTGCTTAAATTATGGACATTCCAAGAGCTTCCCATCAAGATACACTGAATGGGGATCATACCCGTAGAAGAATTTAGTCTAAAAGATGGGGAGCAGGTGAATATGCACAAACAGGCATGGATGTGGTGACATGAACTCCAACAGCAGCATAATGTGACAAAGGTAGGTGTCCAGACCTCCGGTTTCCTTCCAGTCCAGAGCTGCTGAACCCTCTCATATGGCAGCACAGTGCTACTGTAGTCACTGCTGCATCCCTCCAGAGAGTTTATGCTCTCCATCCCGCTACCGCTCAGACAAAAAAAGAGAATCAGTGCTGCTCCTAGCACTTTGCTTGAATGTAAGCTTTCTTTCCACAGAGTTTACAAGTTCATACTTCCAAGAGTCATACAAGATGATGAACTATAGCGAAGTTTAGGAAATTTGAGTCAATAACATTGAGATGCTAAAGTACTGTGTGATGGAGCTACAGTAGCAGGTGGCTAATTCACTCAGATTGTGCAGTCTGACTTCCTTCCTACAACCAAAGGATCTGAAATAGTCTTCAAAATCAAAGGTAATGTTCTGTACTTTGGGGTTTCTGGTGACAAAGAGAAAACTAGGCCTCTGAATTTGATTCTGTTGCATTGTCGTTACTTTCCAAGTGAGGCAGGCCCTCAGCCAGCAGACTGTTTTCTGGCTTTTAACCATGTGCATTTTAACAACGTATTGTAGATAAACACATACCTCTTTCTCAACAATAGAAATAAATCATTTCAGTCTATTCATTACCATGCCTAAGTGAATTTTTCTGCAGTAACTAAGGCAGTTACACACAGTCTGAGCTAATGCAGGAGATGTTTGGAAACAAGGCTGTACTAAAATGAGATGCTATCATTCTAAATGATGAAAGAAAGAAACCTCCATGACAAAGCAATACAGATGAAATCAGACAACATGTTTTGCAGCCAAACACAGAACAAGAAATGAAAGCAACTCATGATGCTATCAAAATTATGGGCCAGTTTTCCCTCCTTCATGGACTGGTGCAACAGGTGCAGCCTGTGGGGTGAGGCTCTCTGCCTAGACAAGAGAGACAGCCAAAGGGCCAGGGCTCACTCCCTGTCTCACCAGCCTGCCCTCCTCTCCTTCTTCCTCACCAGCCCACCCTCCTCTCCTTCCTCACCATCCTGCCTTCCTCTCCCTCCTGTGGGCGCGTATGGCTCTGTTCGTTTTGCTCATCAGTCAGGACAAACTGAGACGTCTGAGGAGACACTGATAAACCAGCAATTACAGAGCAAAGTCAACAAGAAGAGATGGCACCACAACGGCCGGTGGGAGCATTTGTTCAGTGAGGGGAGAGAGCTCCAGGAGCAGATACAACTTTCACAGCACAGATAATAGGTTGCCTCTTGACATCAGTCCCCAGTGAAGTTGATCCAACCTGTAATATCTGTAAAATCAAACTCTTGGCTGGGCCAATAAATCTAGCCATACTGAAACCTTAAAATAGCCTGTTTCAGTCATATAATTTGCTGTAAACAGCATGTATTAAAGTCAGCTGGATCATATTTGGTAAAAACATCCAAGGAGAAGTCAATTTTTGGCTTAAAGATTGTATTTTTTAAACTTACAGGCATCTGTTGACATCTGTGTGTCTCATTAGGAGAAGAGCATTAGAGCTGCTTTACTAAGACCATTAACTCCAATGTCTTCTTCGTGCCAGTGACCAGAAGAGACTGCTGAGGGGAACTGTGGGAGAAACAGGCACCAGTAGAAAAATCCTTTCCTGCTTTCATCAAACAGCTCTGAAAGGCTTCCTGAGCCAAACACTGTGAGCAAGCTACTGTGTTTAATACTCATCAATGTACCTATCCTCCATTAATTTGTCTTCTCTTTTTCTGAACCCATTTGGACTTTTGGCATCCAGTGCTTCCCACGGCAACAAGATTCATAATTTAATTATGCACTGTGTGAAAAAGTACTTCCTTTTGTTTGTTTTAAACCTACTAAAAGAGAATTACAGGATGCACAACAGAATTGCATGAGCAGACTTAAATGGGGAGATAATGTGGAACGACGATGGAAAATCAGTCTCACCGCAGAGGACTGGAAACCAGCTTTGTTTTTGCTTTACTCTGACCACCAGTACAGGATTAGTTAATACTTCCTATCGTTCCTCTGCCTGTCATAAATAAGCCAATTCATGTGATTAGTGTGAAAAGTTAGAAAACAATCTGAGATCTCTACAGAAACAGTAATATTTGTTAGAAAGATGAGGTCGTCCAAGGTCTTCCTTTTCTCTTAGGGCAGAAAATATGTGGTGACTGCTGTGCTGAGCAAGGATGGCCTCTGCATTTGCATTTGAATTTTCTAGGTGAGGCGACAGTTAAAAATGTCAATATGATTTGGGGCTCTCATGGAGACACACCACAGGGAAAGAGCAAGTGAGTCTCTGTTCTTGGAACTGACGTGCGATAGCATCTGGAAAAGGTGAGTGCAGTTCTCTGCACCTCGTTACCAGGAAGCCAAGCTGGAGGAAGTTCAGAGAAGAAGAGCCAACTGTAGCTATATGCTTGGAAGAACTGCCTGATGAGAAAAAGTACAAAGAGCTGACAGCATAGTTTGCTAACCAACGCTTAGGGAGCAAGATGACATAATAACTGTCAACTAATGTTTTAAGTGTAAGCCTGCAGGAATGAGAGGAACTAGGTTAGTGTGGGACAAGAGAGTAGCATAAGTAGTGACAGGCATAACAGAAAGAAAATGTAATAACAAGGCTTTATCATCCCCGGCTTTGCCACACGTGTGGGGTTGACCTGGGTGTTCATGGTCTCAGTGTGTACTGTTTGCCAGGAGCACACAGCTTGTGATGCTCTTGCCCAGCAGAGAGAACTGTGGGCACAAACTCAGCACTGCCATTGCCCACACTGTGAAGAGGGGATCGAGTGTTGCCTGCGTGTCCCAAAAGCAGCAGAAGCACTGTTCATGTCTCATTCACATTACTGTCTGTGGCAATGCTGGCAGAACTTTGGTTCAGGCGTTCTCTGGAGAAAGAACATCCCTGGGCCTAAGTTAGGGTATAGGCAGACATGGAAAGACTGATTCTGTTTGGGCTTTATTGATAGGCTTTAAGAAACTATTCATGTCATGAAACCCACAGACAGCGAGACTTAAGTATTCAAAGCCCATATGTGAGCTAAATATGAAGAAAACTGTAGAAAATACAACAGGCAAAATAGAAAGTGTGTTATATTGCAACAGTTTCAACTGCAGCAGGGTTTGAGGAGTGTGCACTGTGGGCAACATGACTTCCTTCTGCTGCTTTCTGTGATTTAATGGTTATCTACAGCATCCTGGCTCTTTAGGAATTTACCCTTCAGTGACACAGACAGAGGTTGTGGTGCTCTCTCCCAAACAAACCCATTTATCTATAGAACACACTTATCCTGGCTAACTGACTTTAACACACATTCTTACAGTTTAATATTTTACAGGTGTCAGATGGGTGCTATGAAGGCTGCATAAAGAGCAATGTCATGTCTACCAATTCAGTCCTGAGGGGAAATATAATGTAATGTTAAAGAGACAAAAACAATAGAAAAGCAGCTTGGGGAGCTGCAGAGATTAAGTGACACATAGGGCTCAGTTTAGGCACATCTTAATATTAAATTGCTTCTTTATCTTGAAAAGTAGAGTACTCTGACTTGATTCTGTAATCATGGTCCAATTAAACCTGCCTTTATTTATGGCCAGTATATCTGAGACTGAAGAAGACCTCTTTTCTTTACAAACTAATCTCTTAGAAGGTGATGTGATGGCAAAAGTCAGAAAAGGTTCACACTGTTCCTCCCAGACTGGCAGATGTTCTTCAAAGAACAAATGTGAGCTACCTCTACCTTCAGTTTTAATTGGTTATATCATGTTAATTAATCCTAAAACTTAAATTTGCACTACCTTCTGAAGAAAATTACTGAAAATGTATAGATTTCCAAAAGATTACACAAAATCAAAACACACAGCTACACAGAGAGCAGTGTAGAATCTGTTCTTCTAAATGAAGATATGTCTTCAGTTAATTTCTAGTACATGTTGGTAATATTACACAAGGAATAATTTTGATTGGTTATGATTCTGTAATTAATGGGTCTCTCCCTCTCTCTACAGGACCTCTGAAGTCTGTCCTGGTGATGAGTCTGCTTTCTGCATCTCCTCCCCAAATGTTCTATGAGTCTGAAGAGATTTTTAAAAGCCCATTTTTGTTCAGATTTTATCTTTGGCTGTACCTTGACAAGTGAAGAGCTGTATGTATTGGCACACGACCTATATGCATAATATTTCTCATTGCTCTTTGTATGAATGACCCCCACAACCTGCACTGTCTGTGGCTGCCTTGGAATCCTTGGAAGCAGACAGGCTTTGGACTGGTGGGGATTCACTGACAGTGCTGGGGAAGGGGATCCCCAGTGTCGTGCAGGATCCTTCTCCAGACATTTCCTGCGTGTGTCTGCTCCAGCAGAGTTAGGTACAAAAGTGTGGGCTGTAGATCTGCGTCTGAATTACTGTGCAGCAGTTGAGCTGCACAGGTGCAAGCTGTCCATCTTCAAGGTTGTAGCACTAAGCTCTGGGTTGAAGTCCAGCTGCCTCTTCTCAGCACCTGTCTGTGTCACCTGTCTGTCTGCTGAGGATACTACTCGGACACCTATTTACATTTTTTCATATTAATTTTGCTGTAAGGTTTTAAAGTAAACATTTTAAAATAAACAAAATATGGTTAGAGATCAAGATTTCAATTAGCATCTGTATCAGGTTTGACTCTGGTGTCATGGTTTGACTTCATGTGAACATCTGGGCTATGGTTTAGATTCTGCAACACTAAAACTTCTATGTCTACACCTACAACTTCCAACCCCAGAACTGGGATGAGATAAGTTTATGAGACAGACAAACTAAGGAAGGATTAAGAAAGAGCAGCTGTTCCAAAAAGTTAGTCAAGCCCAAACCTTAAAGTATTTGGAAAGTACCATAATGTTTTGAATACAGATTTCAGATATATACAGATTTTATATTGGCATATTTATTTTCATGTCAAATGCAACTTATTCTTTGCTTTTACGAGAAGTAGTATAATAAGTAGAAGTTGTGTTGTGTAACTCTGCCGACACCTCTGGCATGAAGTAACAGTGTAATTGAAATGATGAGGTCTCTTTACTCAGAGACTCTAGGCTGGGTACTGTCTGTGACTGATGCTGCTGTGTTTCGTCAGTCGATTCTGGGCTACATGGTTTCCATTACAGGGAGACCTCAGCTCAGGGGCAGGAGCAAGAAGGGGAAACATCTGCCTTAGGGAAAAATTATTCTTCCTTTCCTTTCCTTTCCTTTCCTTTCCTTTCCTTTCCTTTCCTTTCCTTTCCTTTCCTTTCCTTTCCTTTCCTTTCCACTATTTAATATCGTACTTTATGAGGTATTTACATGTGCAACCACTGAGGCATATTCTTTCAGTCTGTTATGAAAAATAAATGATTTGCCTATGAAAATCATCAGGTTCAATGGACTCCAAACCCATTGCATGAGTTCTGAGTTTGTCTCTAAGGCGATTCCTCCTCTAGCCTTCTAGAGCCAATTCTACCCAAGTATTTTGGCTTTTGCCTGTGAAAATGAAGCCTTTTGAAGAGTTTCTGCACCTGAGAGTCTAGCAATGTGTTTTTAGATGAGGACAGATTTTGGGTCCATCCTTCTAACCCCACTGTTAAACAACCATTAATAGTTAGCTAGATGGTTACTGTAAGCTTCTGTATTTGACTGTTAACAGCAACTGCGTGTGTGTGTCTGCTCCGGATAAAACAAACCTATCTAGGGATTGATTTTATGATGCCAAAATGATAAAGTTTGCTAAAAAATGTAGAGTGAATGTGTAAGCTCTGGAAAACATTAACAAAAATAACTAAGTAACACTCCCTATTCATACCTAATTCCTACTGACATCAAATTCAGGTGTGTGTACTTTGGACTCATTGGAACTATTACCATGAAAAATCTTGCTGCACAAGTCCTCTTCGAAACATATAATATTTTGTGTTCTGATTGCTCTGTTAAAAAAAAATGAAAAGAAAAAAAAAAAAAGGTTGTTTTGTCATCACTGTAGTTTAAGCAGATTCTCCATTGTCTGGTGTCTTGTTATAGTCATTTATATCAACACAGAGTGGGTGTACGGTAGCCAGCAGTCTGTGTTAGCAGCATTTTAGATTTAGTTTGCACTTACGTAAATGATTGTGCAAGATGTGAGAGGCAATCTAGCCCCTGGGAATTATATATGGTTTTGGGTGTAATCTTTACGTATGTAGCCAACACATAAGAATACAGAGAAGTTTTAACACGTTACTGTTGCCATCACCCCAAATAAATATAATTAAACAAGCGGCTTTCAGTCGCACTTATAGGCAGGATCCAGAATAGCTCATGTTTTTGGTGGCAGATATATAGGAAATATGAGCCTATAAGGAACAATATATTGCTTTGTTTTTCATAGCATTGTTCACCACATTCTCATAATGGTCAGATAAGAAAGTCTTCAGACCAAGGAAGGGTTAGAAAAGTGCATTTCAGAAAATATTACAATCTATATAGTTTAATAGGATGCCTCTTTGCAATTCAGAAGAAAACTCTGGTGAATTATGTCACATTTCAGATGAATTAAGCTGGTTTAGAGATACTGCTATCACAATAATCTCTAAGACAGCCCAGTCCAGAAAGAAAGTGGTGTTAAACTATGTTTATAATGTGGGGCCATGTGTTCCTTCCTTTTACCACAGAGCCATAAATGTTGCATATTCCACTTCTTAAGTCAAGGTATCCCAGAGGAGATATTAATGATATTGGGGGCTACAGGAAATGGAAGCACCTTAACAATGTGTTCCCCTGAGGGTCTGGCATGTGCTGCCTTGGAAATCCTTGACAAGACTCAAAAGCATGATTAAAGTTTTTCTGTAGCCTGTTTTTGTTTTTTTTCCATCAGAGCTGGTGGCAGCATATGGGAAAAGGGCACTTGCTGGTGGGAGCACATCTCTCATACCCACAAATATTCAGCACTGGGAAAGAAGAGCTCTTCAAATCACAAGAGAGCTAAGTCAAGCCCATGGGTGGCTTAAACATTCCTGAGGTGTCTGTGTCTCTCTGCAGAGGCTTGGGATCTTTATTTTGCCTGAGTCTAAACCACAACCCCGAGTAAAAGAGCAAAGAAAGAATTGAAGAGACAACCCTTGGCCGACTTTTTGCTGGTTGCTTTCATCTCTTGAAGTTTTCCCTGTGATGGGGCTCTGCAGGTTTTCAGGGAAAAGCAAGGATGTCTAAATGCCAGGAAAAAAATCCGCTTCCTTCTAACCCAATGCTCAGAAACAGCTGAACCCATTTTGCTGAAACCTTAAATGTACTCAGCATGATGCAGATTCTCTCACAAAAGAATTTTTTTCACTTGGATGATTTAAATTTTGCAAAATCATAGGGATGTAGAACAAAACGCTATAAGCTCCTGCTAGCTCTGCCTAGAATAGTAGTTTATATGTTGTCCACCCCTTTTTAGACAAAGATTTTTCTTGTTCTGCTACATGTAATGAATGCCTTTAAGACTGACTTGCCTTAATGTTTATTACACTTGTAACTCATTTATTAAGTCAAATCACGATGGTGAGGAGGAGGAAGTTGTAAGAAGTGAATATCTAACAGATGAGTTATCTGGAAGAAGGCAGCACCTACTGACATCACCCTGCAACGTGCAGTGCCTCTGTCTGGAGCAGTCTGGCTTCCATGATGCTAGGAAAATCAGAGAGGTGAACTCCCTCCTATTTCCTCCTTGGAAGGTGTTCAAGGCTGTGGCCTCACCTCTCTTGGAAGAGTCTTGAAATATATTCAATAATGGTAAGGGGTGGAATGGCTGTGGGCTGGATCCTCTTGGAAAGTGCCCTGTAGCATTAGGGAATGATGCTGCTGGTAGCCTGTTCCAGCTGTTAAAAAGATGGAGTTTTGCTGATTTGCTCACTAATTCTGTACAGCCAAATGCATTTATTGCAGCTAGGAATGATCCGTCACTGGCGTAACTCTGCCGAAGCCTGTAGTGTCACAGAGGGTGCAATTGTGGGTGAAAACCCCAGTCTGGAGAGCAGAAACCGGCTAGGTACACATTAGTGATAGCAATCTGTGAGGCANTTTTTTTTTAATTATTCTTGTTTAATTTTAACGCACCGGCCTGAGGACAGACCGGCACAGCTCAGCGCCCTCCGCCGCAGCCGCCCGCGCCCGCCCCCGCCGTGCGCGCCCGCGGTGCCGCCGTCCAGGTGTTTCGCGTTACCGCCGCCCCGTAAAAGCCGCTCACGAACACGGTGACACATAAACGCTAAATTAAAGCGCTGCTGCGCCCCCGCCCTGGGGCTGGGGGGAGAGGGACATCCGACCACCCGCAGCCGGGCCGCCGAGCGGGACCGGCCCCNAGATGGAGTTTTGCTGATTTGCTCACTAATTCTGTACAGCCAAATGCATTTATTGCAGCTAGGAATGATCCGTCACTGGCGTAACTCTGCCGAAGCCTGTAGTGTCACAGAGGGTGCAATTGTGGGTGAAAACCCCAGTCTGGAGAGCAGAAACCGGCTAGGTACACATTAGTGATAGCAATCTGTGAGGCAAAGGAAAGTGTTCTGTGATTCCAGGCATGCTCACTCATAAATTGCCGACCGGTTTATGTATTGCCCGATATAACCACTCCAGGAATCAGGAATATTCTGTTTATCGGGGCATTTATCAGAGATAATCATGAGTGCGGTGGAAATATCGCCTGGCGTGTGTCGCTGGTTTTGGAAGCTTTCATTTCCATCCGACCACCCGCAGCCGGGCCGCCGAGCGGGACCGGGCCCCGACGCCGCCTCCGCGGGGCTGCCGACTCCCCGCAGCACCGAGACGGAGGCGGTGGCGGCCGGCGGGAGGCTCTAGAGCCCCACCGGAGCCCGTGGATGCCGCTTCCTCCGGCAAAGGCTTCCCCCCATCGCCACTCGAGGCACCTGTGGAGAGCCGGCCTCGGGGAAAGCTGCTCCGGGCTCCACGCAGGACAAGGGCTGGAAGGAGGGGGAAATAGGCTCAAAGCAGCCGATGAGCGAGGCTGGGCCAGGCTTACAGCGCAGCCCCGGGGGCACCGTCCTGCGAGGCCAGCGTGGCAACATCACGCATGGGGCGGCAGGTGAGAGCCGGGATCCCACTGCTTCCCCCGGGAACCCGTCCGACCCCTCCCCGCCAGCCCCCGACCTGGGGGGACACATGAAGCAGCACATCCGCACCGGCTTCCTCCGGCCAGAGCCGATCCTTCTGTCCGCCCCGCGGGGAGCGCGGCCGGGCGGCAGCGGGGGAGCACGGGTCCCGCCCGGCTCCGCCGTCGGGGCTGGCAGCGGGGCCGCCTGCAGCAAGTGGAGGCCTTGATTTTTATTATTATTTTTTCCTTGAGCTCAGAACTCCTCGAAGGCGGGTGATTTCACGGAAAGTGAAGGGGAAGACAGGGCCCCGAAGTTATTACACAAAATAATGAGTTCTCCAGCCGATCCCTTCGGGCTGAGACCGTGCCAGTGCGGGGATGCACGCATCCCGCCCCGCCGCCCTCCAGAAATCCCGAGATTAGCAGGAAAACTTGGGGGTGTTTCAAGTGCATACCAAGAAAATTAATGTGAAACGATTCCTTTTTTTCAATCGAGAAAGGCGTATATTTTCTGTCTCTCCCAAGGCTTCTCTCTCTCTCCCCACCTCCCCCCCCGCCCAGGGTTTTCCAGATAAACCGGAGAGCTTTCCAGAGGGAATCTGGAGAAGAAATAACAGAAATACTAAAGCACTGTCTTGGTTACCCTGATCTACAGCACCTTACTTTAAATGCCCATTAGACTGTAAAATCCGGTCAAAACCGTACTCATTGCAACAATATTGGTAATAATGTGTTTTGTCCGAAGCTGCATTATCTCCCTCACGATAGAAACTACAAACAAAACGTATGTTCCAAGCGAAAAGGAAAAGGTTTTATTTAATCCAGAAAATAATTAAAATCTCATGTATTTTTATTGGTTTTAGTATCCAGCAGAGTGAAAATATTGAAACTCCGAGACCCCTTGCATTAAAAAGTCACAACTGTTCTATTTTATTAGTTCTGACTGTGTGAAAAAAATTATAAGGACAACATTGAAAAAATCCGGGGTTTAGAGCCCCGAATGGCCATAAAAACAATAAAATCAACTATAAAACCTGCACTAGTGATATTAAAAAATTATGTAGTTCAATAAATGTGACATTTCATGAATGCGGATTTAATAGTCTCCAACCCGTGGAAGGAGGAAGGCTGAGGTCTAACAATTGAATTTGAAAGGGGCGGTTCTGTAGAACTGCAAAATTAAGTGCTTCATTTCTCTTGTTAGGGATTATGCAGTGGTAGTGGAATGTAATAACTGTGTCATTAAAACTTCCTTTTAACAAGGCCTATTGCTTGTATAAAAGTCAGAAAAGAATAATCTCTTCCTCTATTTATTTGTTTTCCAATAATACAGCAAAACATTTTTTTTCTTTTTGCATAAACTTGTTCTCAAGATTTTGAATCGACAGCTTGTAAAATATTGTGGGGGCCCTCCATTTTGCTGCCTCATATCATGCACGTCGTTATTTCAGAGGGCAACGGGTCATCGGTTTACTGTACATTTATTAAGTAAATCAAGCTGCAAATCCAACACTTCCAGATGAAAACATTAACTAAACCCCTCGGAAAGAGCAATGCCTGGGAGACCGAGCACAGAGAAAAAATAATCAAAACTGTCAGCTCGCTTTACGTGTACCTGATATTTACAAGACACAAGACCACGCTTTAAAGGTGAGTTTTGGCATTTGTTAACAATGTAAAGAAAAAGAAAATCCAACCTCTCTGTATTATTAAAAGATATATATTTTTTTTTGTTTTTCATTTCACCAACACCCTTTCGTCTTGCTCTGAGCCTCTTAGTTATTAAGATTTTGGTGGGTTTGAACTGGAGACCTTTTATTTTTATTTTTTTAAGGAAACACAAAAAAAAGCAAAGTTATACCAGCACCTGCTATTCCTTAACAGCTTTCCGTGCTCGCTGTCAGCACGGGGGCATGTGAGGGAGACGGCTCACAGCGGGGTCCGCGGACACGCAGGGTGCACCTGCCGCCTCCGCTCGCACGGCGGGGGACAGGGCTGCGCCAGCCGCTGCCGTCGGGGCGAGGCCCCGGGTGCTTGAGGGGCGCGGGCAGAGCGGGGGTCCCTGCCCCTTCCACACCGCTCCAGCCACCCCTCGCCCAAGGCCGGCCGACAGCGGTGCTGGCAAGGGGCAGCCCTGAGGAGCGGAGTCCGCGACGCCCGGACGGAGAGCGCGTCTCTCGCTAGGGGCTCCGGGGCAGGGGGAATCACCCGGCGGGATCTTAAAAATTTAATCGATGGAGCCCAGGTGGCGCTGCTCGGGCCGTCGCGCCGCCTTCTCTGCCCCAGCCCCGCGCGGCGCCCGGACGCCCCATCACCCCCCAGTTTGCCGCTCGGTGCCAGCCTTCGGTGCCAGGCGCGACGCGAGCAGCGCGGCGCGACTTCCTGCTTCGCCACGCCGTGCTCTCGGCCCTGTCCTGGGCACGGGACAGAAGCCTGTGCGGCCCCGCTGCCCACGCAACCCCCACACGGTCCACGCAGTCAGGCGGAGCGCCCGCGCGGACCTTTCCAAAGGAGAGCTCCCCAGGACGGGTGGGGGGTGCCCATCCCCTTCTTGCCTCCTCCCTCGGTCTGCGCCAGGGCCACGCTGCAGGGGTCATCAGCGCGCACCCCCACGGGGAAGCCCGAGAACCGGGTGACGCTGTGCCGTGCGCGGGCAGAGGAACAGGAACCGCTGCGGGACGCGCCGGACCCCTGAGCCGTCGGGGCCCGGCGGGCGGCGGATCGCGCCCCGCTGCCCCGGACTCCCCCGGGCTGCGGCGGTGGTTGATTGGCGCAGCGGGGAGTTCGCTCGGGGAGGCGGGGGGAGTGTTTGCCGGCGGAGGGTGGTTTCCCCCTTCCCTGGCCGGGCTCATTGGCCAGACGGCGCCGTGGCAGGAAGGGGACAGAGACCACGCGGGCTCCGCCCCGCGCCAATAGAAACCTATCGAAGGGTAACCCGAGCCCAGAGAAACCCGCGGCGGCGGTGCCAGCACCCATCCGCCGCGGTCGGGGCCGGCTTTCCGCAGGGGCGGCCGGGGGCGCGGGGGTGCGCGGGCGGCGACCGCGCCATGCAGTACCAGNNNCCCCACTCCCTGCCCGCCCCGCCGCCGCCGACGCTGCCGTCGCCCAACTCCTCCTTCACCAGCCTGGTGTCCCCGTACCGGACCCCCATCTACGAGCCGACCCCCGTCCACCCGGCCTTCTCCCACCACCTCGCCGCCACCTATGGCACCGGCGCCTACGCCGGGCCCCTCTACTCCTTCCCCCGCGCCGTCGGCGACTACGCGCACGCCCTGATCCGGCAGGACCCCCTGGGTAAGCCATGTGCCCTCCCCTCCGCCGTCCCCGGCTGTCGCGCAGCTCGCGTCCCGTCCCCATCCCGCCGTCGGGGCAGGGGTAAATGGGAAGTGCCTGAAAGCGGTCCCCTTTCCCGCCTGCCCCGCCGCCTCTCTGTGTTCCCCCGGCTCCCTCCGGCCCCCGTCTGATTTACAGTAAATTAAAGACGTGCCGCGCTCCAGGTCTGGCAGCGAGACCACAGTGCGCGGCCGCGGTGACTCAGATTTGTTTTCCTTCAAACCAAGTGACTCTGAGAGTGTCCTTAGTAATGTCGCGTGTGGTTTTGGTGGGGAGTTTTAATTGTGCTTGGAGATCGCATGGCAGATCTCAGTCTTTTCCTGCGGATGACTTGAAAAACAGTCAGGAGGACGGCTCCGCTCCCTGGGGCCCCTGAGGTTCCTCCGCGGGTCGGCTCGGGCTGGGTCGGGCCGGCTCGGGGGCCCCGGCGACCACTTCGCGCTGTTGGCCGAGGAAAGCGACCCCGCTGCGGGGGCCGAGCCCCGTGCCCGGGCTGCAGCACTTGTTCTTAGTGATTGCAAAACTGGACCTGACTCACCACATTTGTGCAGTGAAAGAGGCTGACCCTTTCCGTTCATACAGGAAACCTTGAGCTCTCGATAGGAGTAAATCTGGTTTCAGAAGCTGTTAAGTGTTTTCCTGGCCGCCTGAAGCAGGCTCTTCCCCGGGAGTCGTGCACATTGCTGATTACTTTATCGACATCCTCAATACAGACAAATTCAGGAAACACTCGACTTCTGATAGCCGGGATCCGTTTTTCTGATATTGTTCATTTCCTCTGTGTGGGATGTGACTTTATGACAGCTAAAATAACCAGTTGCTTCCTATTTTTTGAGTCTGTTTTGCACCAGAATTACTAAAGCCTGACGCAAGCAAAATCTCGAAAAACAATGCAGCAAATTGCAAAGGGTGCAGGCAGAAAGACAAACAGCGTGACTCAGTAGCACTGGCTAGAGCCTCCTGCCCCGGGACGCGGCCGCGGCTCCGCAGCGGGGCAGGTTCCTCGGCGTGTCTCTGCCTGCACCGCCTTGCCCCTCACCGCGGCCCCGGCCCGGGGTTCAGCCTGGCGGGCACACCGCGGCCTCTGGCGGGCAAGCCCCCAGCCGGGGGAGGGGACATGGGGGCACTTCTTCCTAGAAGCCCAGTGCCCTCGTGTTGACACATCACCGCTGCCCAGCCCCGCGATGACCCCGCTCTCCCCAGGGACCCGGGCACTGGCTCAGAGAAAGGGAGACGGTTTCTTTAGGGCATCGCTGTGATCGCAGTGAAAGAGCAGAAGGAAGCAAAGGTCTTTTTTTCTTTTCTTTTTTTTTTTTGGTCTCTTTTCTTTGCGAGATAGACCAACAGGAAACACATTGACGGAAATGCTGCCAAAGCCCATAGAGTGCCTTTAACTGGTCTCTCTGGTGGAGGGGAAAAATCAGAGAGGGGAAAGATCAGAGTAGGAACTGGGGGAAATAAAATCAGGCGAAGGAAATTAGCGAGCCCTGAACCCGGTGCGCTTCCAGGCCTGGGCCCCGGGCAGGGCCAGGGCTCCCCAGTCACGCGTGTCTGCGGCCGGCCAGTGATCCTCGGCGCTGTGCCTCTCTTTGTAGGGAAGCCGCTGCTGTGGAGCCCCTTCATCCAGCGGCCGCTGCACAAGAGGAAGGGGGGGCAGGTCCGCTTCTCCAACGACCAGACCATCGAGTTGGAGAAGAAGTTCGAGACGCAGAAATACCTCTCCCCGCCGGAAAGGAAGCGCCTGGCCAAGATGCTCCAGCTCAGCGAGAGGCAGGTGAGGCCGTGCCCCTGCCCCGGGGAACCGCACCCCCTTCCCGGCCGCTCCGGCCCCGCCATGCGGCTGCTGTCAGTGCATCGCTCCCGGGACCTGGCCGGCTCGGGGTCGGCGGGGAGGGGGTGCTTGGCAGGTTCTTGTTTTTTGTCTGTGGCCTGAGTAGGCTCCAGGCACTTATTGGCTCCAAGACTACCCCGCGCCTTTTCTTGTTGTCGTTGCTCAGGTCAAAACGTGGTTTCAGAATCGCAGAGCCAAATGGAGGCGTCTAAAGCAGGTGCGTGGACGTTTCTGTTTCTATAGAAATAAGTATTTTAATTGTCTTATCTTACGCCGTGCTCGCCTATGCCAGGTTGTATGCAGAAGTCATCTGAAAGGCTGTTTAACCTCTTCACCTTGATTAAAAAGACAAATAGTCATGCTGGAATCCATGAGGGCTCATTCAGGCAGCACTAACGTTAAAAGCTCCTAATGTAGTTCCTATATCAATTATGCCCGTCTTTCACACGCCACCTATTAAAACTCCAGGCTAATTGTTTTGTAAACCCATATGTTGTTTAGCCAATTAACGTGGAGAAGATAAGTAATTGTCAGTAAATTACTTAGGCAGTTTTTTTGGAGAACGATATTTACTGGTGTTTTAAAACGCCCCCTCTTAATAAACACAAGTCGATGTAGTTTGCTAACACTGGGAGAAGGCAGGTACAAACACCTTGTTAGTTTTGAGGAGCCACATGGAAAATTGAGTAGCTTTTACTTTCCGTTCACAAGCAGTTATAGTGTGTGAGGCTGAGAGGTTAAAGCAGTTTCCCTTCCCTTAGAAATCATGCTCAAGCAGATAATTATTTAGGGGGTTTTATGGCACATAGGGCCCAATCTTGCCTGGCTTGGCAAAACTGAGGTCCCTTGGCTCAAATATTTTTGGAAAATTCCAACATTTTGGCCTGAGTCTGGCTTCAGCAAGTGTGACATGGACACACATGTTTTGTTGGCAAATTAGCCTTTAATACAAAAGTAAAAAGAAAAGAAAACTAATCACAGTACCACGCTCTAGACAAATCTGTTCTGTGACCTTTGCCTGAGTTTAACTCAATATTCAGTTGATTTTTTAATGAAGTCCTATTATTCTGGCAAGAGGCTGGCTAGGGCCCAACCCTTGCCACAGTGTCCGGAGAGCTCGCTTGGGATCTCAGCCATTTTAAGTCATTTCCTCCTTTTCATTCAGTCACATCCATTTCTCCAAGCCTGCACGGTTATATCCTGGGTACGTGTCTCTGCCTGCTTTCTCTTTAGAGTAGCGTTTCATGCCCCCTTAGGGGACTGGGCTCTCCAGACAGGTGCCGACACAGGGTACTCTTGTCTTCACAAACAGGGTTTTGGTTCAGTTTGGTTTTAGTGGTGAGTGTTTTAATGTTGAGTTTTAGCTTAATTAGTAATTTTTTTCCGTTTGCTTTTGGGCCACTGATGGATTCAGCTCCCTCCTCTTGCTGTCGGGTGTAATTAAAGAAAGATCAGGGCAGGAGGAAGCTGTGTGTCGGTGTTTGTAGACTCATAATAAACATTTGCTTTGCTAAAGACAAAAGTTCAGAGGTTCTTGGGTTCCAGCAGCTCCTGACTCTTTTGAAGTGGCTGCGATAACCATCGCCAAGGAGTCTTATTCACGGCAGCAGCCCCTGTGGCTGTGAGGGGAGTATGATCAGAGCCCTCTCCCGGCCCTGTCCCACTCAGGCAGGTTTATAGGCAGGAGGCCCAGGGAGGTAGTGGGACACCTGCCTTTTTCTGCAAGAAACCCAAGGTGGTTTTCCCACACAGCACAGCCGGAATTCCCAGGCCTCCTGTCTCTGTGGCCTGTAGTTCTGTACCAAGCAGGATTCTTTCTTTGCAGGAGAACCCCCAGGCCACCAAAAAAGAAGAAGTAGAAGGTGCTGACAGTCACAGTGACCAAAGGCCGGAGAGCTGCCAGAGCCCTGAGCAGAAGGGTAAGGAGGTCTCTCTGGATGGCTCACAGTACACCCCCTCACCGGCCTCACAGGAGGACCTGGAGTCAGATGTCTCTGATGACTCTGATCAAGAAGTGGACATTGAAGGCGATAAAGGCTATTACAATGCCGCCCACTAACAGCCCCATGCAGAGAGCGGACCCTAACTCGGCTTGCACTTTACCAGGGGCTGGTTTGAAAGAATGCTGTGCTGCAGGAGAAAACTTTCACCGTCACACTGAAAGAAAAAAAGCATCACCAAATAGACTCATTTTATAATAAGCAGAGAAAGAAAGATGTATTTTCTGCAAACAGTTCAGTTTTGGTATCTCTAATTTGGTTAAAGAACCATGGTTTGTATTTAATTATTTGTAAGATATGTTTGTACAATAATCAGTGTTCTAACTGGAATATAATCCTGCACCCTGTCCTTATTTACGGTGGTGGAGAGGGTCTGAATCAGCTGCTGTTGGTGATCAGGCAAAACTCTAGCTAGTGTGGAAGCGAGTATGGATTGCAGGACTAAGCCCTTTATATGTGTAAACAAACATACTTTAAATAGATTAATTTAAACGCCCTTTGTAAGCAGAGAAACATGTTCTGTGAAATAGGGAGGGATTTGACCATCCCGAGAAGTGCCTTATGCTCACACCCTTTTATGTGCCGTGGTGCTCTCTACACGGAGACATCCTTCCATTTTTTAGGTAGAGTTGTCGGACAGACTCCTTTTTCTTCTTGTGTGAGATGAAATGTGCCTTCTCAGATTTCTGAGAATCTTGCCTCACAGTTTAGATGGTTCCATTTGCAGAAAAAAAAAACTTTCCTCCTTTAAAATCTCTAGCACTGTTTTTTATCGATTTCATATTTCAAGAGAAAATGCAGGGAGCGATAGGGCCCTGCTGCAGGAGAGAAACTGGCATCAGTTGGGAGGCATAAGTGAGGCACACAGCCATGGGAAGATAATGGCTATCATACACATATCTGCTTCTGTACATACTAGTTTTCTTTAAAAGTCTTGTGGTTTTATACCTCACATTGTTCATATTTTGTACATATTTGTTCAGTGTTAAAAAAAATGGCAAAACCTGGTATTTAATTTTTGATGGACATATCTGTGAAATAAACCTAAACTCTGCACCACTCAGCACTCTGGCCGTCCAGTTACTGGCAGGAGAAAACCCAAACCTCTCCTCTGCCAGCAGTGCCCCAGGTGTGTTGTAAGCGGGCTTTTCCCTCGGTACTGGGTAGGTCACCAGCCACCCCACGGCTTTCTGGGTGTCCTCAGTTGCAGGAGTCTCGTGTGGGCTCACTGCTATATTTTTTTGCTGTTTTTCAGCCTTCCACCCCGCGTTTCAGTTTTGCCCATGCCCACATGGGAGCAGGCTCTGTGGCGGGAGGAAAACCTGGCTGGCAAGCCCAGGCTGGAAGCATGGGTGTTTACCCCCGAGTCTCCCCGACCTTGGGGGCCGGAGAGGGGGTGCGGGCTGGAGGAGGAGCGGGGCCGGCAGGGCCTGCTCAGGGCCGGGCATCGACCCCAGCCGGGGCAGACGCTGACCCACCTGAGTCAATAGTGGTTATTCATCGGCCTTTCTCCGAAATTACGTCGAATTGGGGAAGGAGCACGGAACCCGGGGTATGAGAATTGCTCCCAGGAGCGGGCATCCTGGATGGGCACCCGCGTGGGTATTCAGCCCCTCCAGATGCCGCAGTGAGCATCCAGGGAACAGGGACTTACACCCGGTCAAGTGTCACAGAGGCTTTTAGCGCCAAAAAATGTTTTTAGATAGCAACAAGTGACTATTGTGACTGGTGAGGGAGGATGGCCCTTACAGCCGCTGAAATGTCGCTTCTAAGCGAGTTAATGCTTTGAGAAACATCAGCTGAGTTTTCTGAATAAGTGGCTTTAGCTTTGGTTTATTTTAAAATCGCGTTCACGAACGGGGCCCGAAAAGACGAAGTGATCGGGAGGTTCTGTCCCCCTGCCCGTGCGCGCCGTGCACAGGCTCCGGCTGTCCCCCGAGCTGCTCCGGTCGGGGCCGCGGCAGGGCCGAACGCGTGCCGCTCGCGGGCACGGGTGTAACGCCGCCCGTGACAAAGGGAGCCTCGGGACGCTCCGGGGCGTCTCTGGGGCTCCTCTCCGCCTTTGCGCCGGGATCGAGCCCCAGCGCGGTGCGCGCCGCGCCACGAATCGCGGCCGGGCGCAGACAACTCGCAGCGGGGCTGCGCTGGGGAGGAGATCGCTTCTCCATCATTCGGCTTTTCCCTCGCTCGGGTTTCCATCGAGGCTCTCAACGCGGGTCCCGACGGGGACNCGTCTGTTTTTCTTTATCTGTCTGTCTGTCTCTCCCGACCGATATCAGGGAGCACGAAACTGGCGTTACCTCTGCACCGCGACTTCGTGTTGTGGCTGTGCTTTCGCGTGTGGATGGGAACACGCGTGGGACAGAGCAGCCGTGGCGGGTGGGCAGCCGCCGGCGGGCCGTGAGGGTGGGCGCTGGGCAAACCCCATTTCCACGAGGGCCGATGCCGCCGTTCCCCGGCCGGGACAAGCCGGGAGCCAGCCAGGCCCGATGCGATGGGCGGGGCGGGGACTCCGCCCGAGGCAGTGCTCGGGGTCGCGTCCCGGGCTATGTAAAGGGGGCCAGGGAAGCCGGGCTCGACAAACCCAGACGCTTTCCCCGCCGTGGCAGGGATTTGACGGCTCCCTGCAGGTGAGGAGCGCAGATATGCCGTCTACAGCCGACTGGCCGGGGATGTGGATTTCCAGGATGTCGTGACAGGTGACAAACAGCGCTGTAACCCGGGCAGGGCAGTCGATATGCCCTTGCTCACCCGCCCACCCGGGGAGGGGGCTTAGGGAGGCAAAACACACCGGCGGGGCAGGCCGAGCTGCCAGTCAGAAGTAACCCCCCAGCAGCTGTCCCTAATTTCCCCAGCTCGCTTTCACAGCGGGGGAGACCGACGTGGGGATGCCCACGGTGAGGCGGACGAATGTCCCTCCACGGGCAGTCTCTCCTCCTCGGCAGGAGAAAAACAGCCAAAGCACTTTACACCGTTTGGGAAAACCTTCGAGCCCCTTCCGTGCCACCCTGCTCTGTCCTGTTTGTTTGCTCGTTGGCTATTCCATGCCGAACTGGCACGTATGACCTTTCCAGCACAACTCCCGTCTTGTTTTCGACTTTTTTATCAGCCGATTCAACTTGAAAATGGTTAGCATTTAGCAGAAAAACAAACAGAAAAGCACATTTTTGTAAGCAAAACGTTAATGATTGGAAGAATTGCACCAATTTCAGCTTGACAGTGTGTGATTAATCCTCCGGGTCAGGTACTTATATTTTTAGTCATTAGGTTCGTCGGCCTTTGATATGCAGACCTGTTTCTAGCCTAATAGGCTATCGACCGAGCCGCTGTGTACTTTGACTCCCTGTGCAGCGCGGTGCCCGGGNGGCCGGGACACGCGCGGGGCTGCGCGTTCGCGCCCGCCGCCAGTGCTGCCGCGGAGGCGGGGAGAGGAGGAAGGCGGATACGCGATGTTTGCAATGCAGGTCACTTTAATCCTTCACACCGAAATGTCCAGAGCCTCTTCTGTTGCACAATAATAGGAAATAATAACTCATGGCTGCTAATTGTTTGCTTTCGTTGAAAAGGACCTTCCTCTGATCATATCGGGTAAAAGGAGTTTTATCCATCCACTCAGTTTAGTGGACGACAAGAAATGGTATTAGGCCTGGAAGACGTCTGCAATTAAATGTCTCCTCAGGGACAAAAAAATAATCAGACAGACAATGAAATCTGTGCATGGGTATTGTTGTCTTTTAGCTATGTATGTATACATATAAAATGTTAGGTTTTGAAGACATTTTAGCACATGAGAAAGTTTCAAGACAGATCTGTAAACCTGAAAGAAGCATGAACAGCAGGTCAGAGCACGCTGATCTGATTCAGATCAACTTCCCATTAACGTTTAGCAGTGGTTTGGGCTTAGTAAGGACTTTGTCCAGGTCTTTGGGTGACAACTGCTTACCAAAAAGCCTTTGCTGACGGTTGAGTCTCTGTCTTATTTTGAATCATAGACTGGCTCCAGGGCTCCTGAGCATAGGAGGTTTGCTTATTCCTATTTATCCAAAACAGGAAATCAATGTGTATTTCTAAAATATTTCAGATGGCGCATGTCAAGGCCAAAAAAACTTTACGCAATCGTGTAAAAGCCTTATCATGTTAACTTAAGTGGCTCCGTTTCACGACTCCATTGTTTGAGAGCTATTGACAAATGACTACTAAACCCCGGGAGTCTCAAGCACATCCAGACTGTGTTACTTTGGTCACTTCGAGTTATACCAGCGAATTATTATTTGGTGGAGTCTTTCAATTGAGTTGGTGACTTGTGAATTTTCCCCTGAATGTTAGATACCCACCCATGTTATAAAGACATAATCTCTAATGTGACTAATTGAGAGGTAGGTTTTTTTCCCCTATCAGATTGGTACTCACCTATGTCATTAAGCCTTAATAATAAATAGGACTAATAGGTTTGCTTGGGTTTCTTGGGCTTTTTGTTTTGTTTATTTGGTTTTGTTTCTGTTCGGTTTGTTGTGGTTTTTTTTTTTACATAGCAAAACAGAACCTGATATTAAACAGTCTGAGAGGCTGTTCTTACACTTGTTTTAGAATTGTCATAGTGACTTTTTAATTTTTATGATGATTTTTTTTCTTTCTTGAAAGTATTGTTCAAGACGTCACAGATACTAGTACAATTCTGGGAAAGATGTTCTGATTTTTTCACTCTCCAGTAAACTTGATAGGAGCAAACCAGTGTAAGAATATGTATTAATGACTAAGAATTTATCTGCTGACTTCCTATAAGACAATTGTTAGAGTGGGTGTGTGTGCAAGCATGTGGGACAGACACATTCAAGCGGCTGTTTAAAGGAGCAGATTTGATCAAGGGTTTTGTCTGAGTACATTTCAGTGAAAAAAAAGTCAAAGTCAAAACTAATTGCTGTGGTGGCCTGTAAGAAATGAATCGGTGCTCACAGTCAGCTAGAAATACTTACGCTGAAGACAAACTGAACTTTGCATTTGTTGTTACAGTTTAGGCAAATGATTTGGGTTAAAAGATTGAATGGGCATGAAAAATGAGCTGCCATCTCATCAGCCTTAGGGAAGGGGCCATTTCCAGGAGACCTGATTCAATCAAGCTTATTTAAGGACTAAAAATCCCGTCTGACAGACACATAGACCTCAACACTTTTAACATGATTTTAGCAGGCTGAGTTGCAGTCAGCCAGGAGCCCAGAATATGACCTGCTAAAACTTGGCAGATTATATCAGTAGACCCTTAGTTGGTCTTGCTTTTGAAAAAAGAGTGCCCGACTGAACTAAATCTACTGAAAAAAATGATCCTTTTTCCCTCGTTGTCTAGACAGGCCTTTCAGGGTTTCCCTGCACTTTAATCTGTGCCATTGCTTTGAAGACCTATGTGGAGAAAATTCTTGATCCTTTCCTATGCTGTTACACTCCTTGGCTGTTGCAGTGGGCATGCTGTTGTAAGGAGTATTCTGTCATTGTCTAGACAAGTATAAAAGTTGTATTTTTAGAACGACTTAGCAAACACTTTTAAACACCTTTTAGCATCTGACTTGTCCTGTCTATGCAAGGTTTCAGATCGTGGTAGTCAAACCTCGTCAGCTAGTATCTTTAAAAAACCAACTTTCCCTCTAGTCTAGACATACTGAAAAAGAGTGCTTGTCCTGGAATACACCCACATGAGGGTAGAGCCATTTTAAAATGAGTCAGGATTGCCCACTACCCTGCAATTGTATCTCAATGACTTACTGCAGCTATCAGGATAAAAATCATAAGTTGAAAGGGGAAGAAGTAACTTTGTTTTATACACATCAGTTCTTCCACTTCCTTCGATGTGTAATAAGGAACCCTCTTACACAGCCAAAAACCTAATCTAGCACACAAAGTCAATCAGAGAGACCTGTTGTAGTCCTAAGGTATAGAAGGACCCAGTTCTGCAAAAGGATGGACCAGTGGCTGAGGTTGCCTTCCAGGGACTTATCCTGGAAGTTCTTCCCAAACATACCTTGGAAATAGCCCAAGTTGCTGTAAGCAGTTTAGAGACGATAACCCTTTAAGGAAAAGGTCTGCACTAATTTGGTTCATTTTGGCTGGCGGGTGTTGAAGCCCCGCCAACACTTCACAGAAAGTTTGGCTCATTGAGGGAGTTTCGTTGGTTGGTTCTGGGCTCCATGGCTAGTAAGACACCAGATTAACTTTATCTCTGAGCATGTCAGTGCCAGTTAGATGTGGGCAGGAACTGCGAATGAGTTGCTGTGTCGGCTGAAAACAAACACAGGGCTGTATAAGTCAGGGTGAGAACAGCCAAGCGAGTTGAGCTGTAGTACAAGAGGCTTCAGGGGCTCAGAGGCGAAAATAATGGGATGGGACAGTAGCTCTGCAGCCCCATGGCATCCTGATGCGGGCAGTGGAGCAGACCAAGAATTTCTTCTGAAGTTTGTCAGATAATGGTAAATTATTGTTTTGGGTAAAGGGCTGAGACTGATTTGGCAGTCTGGCAGGGACCAGATTGAAGTTTTCCATCCAAGTAAGATTTTGGGCTAAACTAGTGGTCAGCACAATCCCTAGGAGGTGAGTGGGGTCTGCCATGCGGAGCTAAACCCTTTTCTGTGGCTTTGGCCCTGGAGACTCACACAGACAGCATTGGCTTGGTCACCAGTAATACACCTGGTACAAGATTGTCTCCTTGGTGCAATACCCCGTGCAACTTCATGAGCATTTTACCCCAAGTGAAGTATCCTAATTTGATTCAGCGGAATAGCAGCAACAGTGGCAGCAGCAAAGATGGCAGCCCTTGGCAGTCTCTGCCACCTGAACTCACCTCTGTGAGCAGGCAGAAGATGTACAGCACTTCCCCAAAATCATATCTGTTTATGGTAACTCTTTTCTGGGGAGGACTGAACCCCATCAGATGACTAGTTGCTTTTGAAAATCTCAGTCAGGACTGTATGCAGATAGTTTTTGTGTTGTTCACTGCTTCCCATACTGTGGTACAAGAAGAGAATGCTGACACTGCAATAGCTGAATAAAAGACACCCGTTTTCTGCCTGTGTTACTCTCACAATGAATATTTTTCAGGCTCGGTGCTGGTTTGCTCCACCGGCTACCCCCACCCCGCAGCCTTTGGGAGTGTCTGGGTGGTCAGGGTATACTCACAGAAAGCGCAGGTAGTGAATATCAGCATACATTAAAATATATTTATGCCTTAACTAAAAAAAACTTACACTGAAAAGTACAGTTTTTTTCTCCTTTTTTAACCTTTGCCTGATATTTTTGCCATAGCACAATATATGCTACCTGCATATGGAAACGAATGTTTTTTCTAGAGAAGAGAATTATGCCACAGAGGCCTGTGGATGACACGACACCAGAACTCCTCTGAAAGTAGTGTGTGGTAGGATGCAACTGTCCAACTTCAGAGCCTTTTGCAAGACAACACAAGTTCCCTGTGTTTGAAGTAATAAATATCTTACATGCACAGTTGTGGTTGGGGAGGGCGGTTTATATTGATTCATCAGCAACCACTCCAGAACGAGATTGCTGTGTCGTAATATAAGCCTTGGAAGAAGTTTCCCGACAAAATTATTTTCTGTTATTTTGTATTTTTTTTCCAAAGATGATACTTTTGCCTCATGACTGTCTCCTGAACTATCAATCTCATGATTCATTAATGCAACCTGTACAATCTTATTTCCTATACATAGGAGGAATAATCCAGCACTGGCAAATGAGGCACACATGATGATACTTTAAAATGTGTGTAAAGTACTAAGTTATTTGTTGGTTGCACCAGAACAAATGTAGGACAAATAATGCCATTAAATAACAAATGGATTAAGGCCTTATTTTTTCTTAGTTGATTACGGAATCTGCATTACTACATACTTTCCATTGTTTGCAAATTACACCAGACAGATTGAATAAATGCTTTAAAATGGGTCCTGAACACTGGTTTAGAAGCACAGAGGAAGTGGTTTCTTAGACAACTGCTACCCACATATTGATTTAATAACAGAGAGGTGGAGGGGCAAAGATGATTATGTTGATGTACTGAGCTGTTGATTGTTTAATTGAAGGTAAAATTTTTAGCTTCACTAGTCAATTACCTGATCTCATTAAGTTCTTAAAAATCACTAAAATACCATTCTGGCTGAAGCAGCTGCACTTTGCTACTATATTGTCTAAAGCATTAGGAAAATCATTTGCTAATGGTGATTTACAAGTGTAAACATGTGATATTTTTAGCATCCGAATAAGCTTTCTCTGTGTGAGAGATTTTGAATGACTACCATGCAGCAGGTATGTAAGGGCAAAGAAGGATATGAAATGTGTTTTTGTGTTTGCTTAAATTAACCTTAAACTTCTAAATATTATAAGGTTTTTTCTATTCGAACCTTATCAACAGAGTGGAAAATAGAAGTCAAAAATAGCAGTTTTTTAATATTAAAGCTGTTTCAAATATAAATGTAAGAAATTATTCAGTGCCTGTCACGTAACGGAGGTTGTTTTGAGGATAAATGTAAGATAGCATTTAGCATCCCTGTGAACGAAGAAGACCCATGCTGTGAAGATGCTGAAGACGCCAGCCTGGCAGCACAAGGTGATGATGCTCTGAGGACTCCAGAGAAGAAAGGACAACTCATCCTGGGCCTCACCTTGTTACTTTGGAAGTTGCTGATAGAGGACTTTGCATAGCACCTCCTGGATTCCATATACCATAGTGTGTACAGTACTGACGTGAGCACTGCTAGCAATAAGTGGCATTTTTTGTATTTCCAAAGACCACAGGAACAGATTCTTTCAGGTTAACACGTTTTCATTTTGCAGGATGCCTGTCCCAGAAAAGGTAAGTGATCAGTCAATTCTTACAGTAGTGTAAGAAGCCTTTTTCAAAACCTGTGTGGCAAGAGTTCTGTCCTTGCATACTTTGTTTGATTTTTAGATCAGTTCAGAGAAAGACAGCTGGTTTTCCATGCAGAAGGAATCAGAGGTGAATTTCTTCATTCCTGCGAGCAATGTGGCTTCAGTCACATGAACCTGATGAACTCTCAGAGAGGAGCTAGACATGTTTTCCTCGGTGAGAAGTTGTAACAAGGTTATGAACAAGTCCCAGAATGAGAGATGAGGGAAGACCTGGGTTGTATTCTTTTCCCCCTTCACAGAGGGTTAATGAGACACAGTAGTAGTTGAGAAACAATTTAGAAGAAATTCAGTAACACCAAGACTTCCCAGTTTTTGGGGTTATTCCCACTGATGTCTGGTTCTGGTTCTGTGCCAATCCACGTGCCACTTAAAATCTCTTTAGAGCGAAAAATGACTGTCAAAATTTGAAAAGGGGACAAAAGCACACAGCACTGACTAGGAAATGTGCCAGTTCCCCAATCTTAGAGCACATGCCTCCAGACTTCTCAGGAAATACAATTATCTTCCTATAATTACCTATTATTGCTTGAACTTCCCATACATCAGTAGCTCCTAAACTACCTGTATGGTTGTTACTAAAGTTTTTAGGTACTTGAATTGAAGTGAAAAGTGTAAGGCAACTAAAAACGCTAGTGTTTCATTTTGATGTTACCTAAATTGGCAATTGCATTGTGCACAAGGCATTGATATAAATTATGAGATCAGTTGAGGGCATTCACAGAGAGTCTTCCTTAATATTAGGTAGGTGCCAGAAACTATTTTGTGCTGTAACACAGACAGTGGGCATGAAAAAGGCAAAACCCAGTTTTTAATAAAACAACAGTGATTTAGGTCTTTCAGACTGCAAAACTACTCAGGGTCTGGAGTTTGAGTTTGCTTTCTATTTTTTTGACTGGCTATTGCCTTTTTAGGGTGTGGGGAGGGGGATGTTTTGGCCCTGCACTGTTCTGTATTGACTGTGGAATAGGGCAGATATTGACTGTGGAATAGGGCAGAAAGAGTAGGAGCTGTGTAGAGCTACTCCATGACTTGTACTGTCAAGCCAGAGAAGTTTGTTGTGCCAGTGTCCAAAATGGTGCTGCAACCTTTCTCAGGTTAAATAGCACAAACCCATTTTTGGAAGGGGTAGAGCCTGTGTAACTTGGTTAACCATTGCAGTTTTCGGAATGATAGCAAACTTGGCTGTGATTTGTTTACAGGAACAATTAAACCATTTAAAGTACTGATTCAAAGGTAATTCTTTGTGATAGCTGATATCAACGGTGGGTTGACTTCCTACTTGGTAAGAGGGCCAGGAAAGCCATCCTGGTGGAAAGGGGAACCTGGAAAATTTCCTGTGAGCAGAGCCCTGTGAGCCAGGAGATCCTGCAGAGAGAAGCCATAGGAGCAGCCAGCTCAGGAAAGTGCCTGGGGCCAAATATTTGCAGAAGTGTTCTGAACTATCGTTCCGCTTAGGGTCTTTGTGGTTTTGAGATAAGAAAATGAGGAAACTGAATAAAAGCAACTACCCACCAAAAGGGTGAGTTGTACAAGGATATCATGTCTGTGCACCATCTCCTCCCCCTTGCAGACCTGTGCACTGGCAGAGGCTGCTTTGCTACTCTTGGTAGGCAACTTTTGAGGTGTTTGACTGGCATTAAAGTTCATGCAGCCTCTTAGATGCCAAATATCTTGTAACCTGCACCTTGAAGATTACATGCTGATACACGGCTATCCATTTCATAATCCATTTCATTTCTATTTTCAAAGTAGAATAGAAGAATCAGGGTGTAATTTTCTTGAATATAATGAGTACTTAATTCTGAAGTCCACCTTTTAAGGTCTCCTTAGTTTGTACTGTTGTTCGTTTGTTGTGTTTGTGTGTGTGTGTTCATTTATTTTCATTCTGTTTTATTTTCAGTGATGTTTCATGTTCTTCAGAGTAGGAAGAACTATTTCTCTGGTAGCATGAGCTATACCAAATCCTGCAGGTTGCACTCAATGTTGATTTATGTGTCAAACTTAGCAAGGAGTGTCAGCCTAGAGAGACCTTTTTCCTAACAAATAAATCAACACATTTCCTAAAATGAAGGTGCCAGGTGTTTACTTATTTTGTGTTTTTCATTTGTTTTTCAGTTGACTTGAGCTCATGCCAGCTTATACGACACTGGATTGCATTTAAGTTTTCTAAAACGTATTCTCTAGGAAAGAAGCAATTACAGTCCAGTGTATTTTGAAACTACAAGAGTCTGAGGTCGTAGTACTTGCCTATAAAACACATTTCTCAAACTTCTGTCTTCCAAGAATCAGCTAAAGCATAATGCTGGGAATATAACGTATAATGAATGAAGATATTTCAGTGATTCATGAGGATTTGTCTCATTCTATTTCTAGATATGAGTAGGTCATTAACTAGCCTATACATATGTGTACATTTAAAAGCAGAATTTTCCCTTGCTCACTAAGATCAGTAATATACGATACAAAAACACTGAAATGTTCCATTATATCTTTTCTCTGACTGGGTACATCTTATTCCCAAGACGATAAACTTTCTGAAAAACCTTTTCATGTGATCACTCGCAAATACTAAGGCTTTTAATAGTCACATCATGCAGTGCTTATATTGCCTAGCCAACATTTATTGTGACTCTATTAATGCACTGCTTTTAATTCCTAATGATACTAAAATTAAATTAGCTATGAACTCCCTTACAACGTCTGTCTCCTGATCTGGAAGACTGTTTATACAAGCAATCAGGGAAGTTAGCTGCTCACTGGCAGGGCAAGTGTCTGCAAATAGTCTCTGCAATAACATATTAGCCCCTGCAAATGGAGGAATATGAATTAAGCATATAGATTTTGCACTTGTTTCCCTTGTGCCTCCCCCCTTTCCTTGGCATGTTTACTAAGACATTTATAATGTCAGAAAGAGCTCTGAATGTTGAGCATTAATTACATGTGGGAACTGGAGCATAAAATAACATCTACATTTTATCCTTTTTAATCAAGAGGAAACGCTCTAATGTTGGATTTCGATTTAATGCAAAACTAAATATTTGACTCACTATATATTATGTCAGTAGATTAGCTAGTATTTATCACACTTTTCAAAACTAGAGCTTTAATGCCTCATTTGACATAATTTTGTCAGTCCCTGGCAGAAAGCTGATAAAATGTCCATTTATGCCATTACAGCTGCCTCTTGTAGCACTTGTGCTGCTATGGAGAGGGGTCAGTTGTCTTTCGCCTAAAACCTTCGGTTTTGATAATTTTATAACAGGTTGATCTCTAAAGTTCATTTGGCTGTATTACAGTAGATAAGTTCTAGACTATAAATCAGGTTTTAATGGTACAAAAATAGCTTAAATTGACTAAGTGGCCAAAAGTTATCTAAATATTGCATTCTTTCTGTCAAGGTAGCTGAAACTGGGGTTAAAACTGCTGCTGGATTTCCATTTCTTCCCTTATTTTGGGTTTCTTCCTCATAGGACTTTTTTTTCCGCTCTTTCTTGGGCATTTAAAAAAATTTAGTTTTGTCCGCTGGTAGCAAGAAAAATGGTTTTCCACAAAAAAATGGCAAAACTGAAATGGACCAAATTTTATGGTCCCTGCTGACCAGACAAGATGATTCCAGAGAATCTTCTAGCTCTAAAACCCTCTCCAGGTGTGTGCTTTTACCCAGGCAGGGTTGATAGAATGGGCAACATATCACCCTGCACTCCAGTTCTTACATATAATGTGGATATGCCAGTGCCTAGAAACAGCCAGGGAGTTCTGTTTCTCCCGTGATACCTTCCATTTCATCAGGCTCTGCTCACAGAATTAGAGCTTTACTAGTTCTATCAAAATCAGTAAAATAATAATAGTAAGACAAATGCAACACCAGCAAGAAGGGCTACTCAAACATGCAGTACATGGTCCCTCACCTGCACTGGCAGGGAATAGCTTCCTGCAGGACTGGCTGGAGCCCTCTCGGATAATTAGTGAGTTAGTTGCACAACAGCCTCCGTGTCCAGTGTAGTAACACCATTAGAAATATGATATTTAGGTGTCTATTTAGGAAGACTGGCATATTCTTACAATTATCTAAACAAAATGAATTGCAGAATTTCAGGTCAAGCCTGAACTTTGCCCTGTCTCCAGAAGTGCAAGGACAGTCAAGTCACTGACTTGTAAAGAGTACAGCTCATCCTGCATATTTTCTTTCCTTTTTTTCCTGGTTGATCTCATTGAAGCCAATGTCAGCATCTGCATGAGCTAAACGAGCATTTACCTTTGGTGGCTGGATTTTGGTAAGGAAAGTATGTGGAAAGTCAGCTGCTCAGGATGTTGAAAACAGTGCTTTTCAATTTACAGGCATAAATTAATTTTCCCCCCACCAAAACAGAAGGAAAAATAGTTTCAGTGCTGACAGCTTGTACTCTGTGAAGACGTCCAAAACCTGAGGACACAACCTGTTTCAAGAAATTCAGGTGCCACTTATCTCTGTTCCCAGCCAGGCCTGTCCTTGCTGATAGTGTTCAGCCATCACCAGCCTGAGGGTACGATAATTCTCCACTGCGATCAGTGGAGATTTGGGTGACAGGGCTTTAGTTTCTCCCTCTGCTTTGGGAAGGGCAGAAGATGGGGAATTAAAACAATTTCCCCAGTAAGACCCACTAGAAGGTGGGAGGAGAGTCAGGCGTATTTGTGCATACTTGCAGTCCACCCACTCCTTCCTTTCCTGGGCCCACCCTTCCGCCCTCCACTCTGTCCCCAGGGGCGCAGTGGCTCTGCCTTTGCTGGATGTTGTGGCAGTGCTGGGGGAGTGTCAGAGAGCCTGTCCTCCCTGCAGGGCCTAGGAGGAGGGGCAGAGATGCTCTGGGGGCTGGAAGTGCTCCTCCAGCTGGGAAATGGAGTCATCTGTGTAGCTAAAAGCGATGAAGATCTTCCCTTCTACCAACGCCAACTCACATGGTATGTGTTTATCAAGCCCAGGTAGCTACTTTCCTCCTGTGCTCCAGGCCCAACAAATGGAGCTGCAAATTCTCTAATATAACGTATGTTTCTGGGTCATTATCAAGACGAAATTATCTGTGTGGTGGGTTGAGGTCAGCACTTGCGCTAGCATGGAGATTGACATTCTCATGGGAACCTGCAGAGGTGGCATCAGCCTCTGAGACCACTGGAACAGCACCTTTTGTTTGCTGACCTGGTGGAAAGGCAGCTCTTCCGTGCTCAGCAGTGCCAGTCAGCAGAGGCCTCAGAGCTTGTGGGATCAGCACTTTATTCACATGAAAGACCTGATGCCTTTGATTCAGTACTTCTGTCTTTCCAGGATGATGACACCAAAGCAAAGGTCTCTGTGATCTCACTGTCTCAGCAGCTTTCACGTGTGAGCTTGGTACACAGAGAGCTGCCCCTCTGGCATCTATTTACTCAGCGGAAAGGGAGCAAAAAGGCACAGACTTGCCCAGGGTCACACAACAGAGGTGTCGCCAACTCTTTGCAGTGCACTCTTCATTGCACTAGGTTTTAGAGTTCATTTTCAGCCTCAGTTGTTCCTGTTGTGTGATAATCTGGTCTTTAATTAAAAAAAAAAAAAAAAAGTGTAAAGACCCCATAACACTGTCAAAGAGAAATTAGAAAATGTGCAGCTAGGGACTAAAGGTATCATAATGCAAATAAGAACCTATGCGATGTGTAAAACAAACATGCTTTTCTCAATTTTCTGGCTTTTCTGAACAGGGCAACTCGCAGTTTTAACATTGTTACTGGAAATGGTGAATATTATGCTTTGAAGTCCTCTAACGTGCTGAAGATGCTCCTGTTCACATGCACAGTTCTCAGGGTTGCCCTGGCCACAGCTTTAATGGGGCGATGATGTGGGTGGAGACAGCAAAAAAAAAAAAGGCACAAACCAAGGGCAGGAAGAACTCACACAACTTCTTTTTTCACTTCTTGTCTCCTTTGATTTCCCACACGAACCCTGCTGCTGGTGCCATACTTGTTAGCTGATGGGCCAGCATGGAGGCTGGCCTGTGTATTATTTACATAACCACCATTTAGATGGGGCAGGTGTAGTACCAAACCCCAAATCTCTGTGTCCTCACCTAATAGAGCAAAACAGAGGACGAAATTGCTTGACTAGGATGAGATTTTCCAAAGTATTTGGTTTTGGCCTAACTGCCTCCACTGAATTTCTGAATAAAATCCTTCCCTGCCTATGTGGTGGACAAAGCCATCCTGGCCTGCTCCTGGAGATTTGACGGTCAGCAATGTCTCGTCCCAGTTATAACACAGTCAGTCTTCCAGTAAGAATACCAATGGAAGAGACATTCTTAGGTTAAGATTTAGAATAAAATTATAAATATAGATTAAGATTATAATCTCAAGTATACTCAGAATGAATAAAGGAATGAATAAAACATCAGGATGTTTTACAGACTTCAATTTAAAAAACACTCAGGTTTGTTAAAACTTTTAAAGCCCATGTGTTTAATGCAGAAGAGTTATTTTTACTTTCCTTCTTTAATTAAACGCTGAGAGACACTGTTCCACACATGCCTCGATCTTGTAAATGCTTACTGTTTACCCAGGCAGCTGGCAGGATGGAGAAACAGACATGATTATGTCCTTGCCACCTTAGGCTGAAAGAAATGAAATAAAACATTGGTTTTGTTACATGGGCAAGTCTATTATGGTTCTCTGATACGGCATAAAGTACCTCAAAACAGTGTAGATTTAAATCTGCAGGTCTAATTTCTGCTGTATTTAATTTTATAAATATCAGATGCTATTAATTCAGACACAGGATTAGGGTGAATAACTATGCAAGATGTGCAGAGCGAGGGGAATTAGAATCTTTGTACTCGAAATTTGTCATGTCTGATATAAGAAACCAAGGACTTCTCTTAACTTTGCCAGCCAGAGGAGAATTAAAGTGAATAAAATCCATCTTTAAAACAAAGAAATGTTCTACTAAATTAAAAAAAAAAGGCGCTTAATTTTAAATACTACATATATATGTACTAAAATTTGGAAAAAGCAATAAGCTTGCTTTGTTTCCATCCAATGTCAGGTTCAAGTCATCCTGTTGAGATGTGTTGGATAACTGTGTTAAATACTGGCTTGGAAGGGGAAAATTACGTGGGTTTTACCCCATTATGTAACGTCAGAATTTTGTATTGATTTGAAATTAAAGAGACATGATGACAGGACTTTGCATGAACATGCGCAAGGTCAAAATCATATAACCTAGAAAATAAAATTGCTGAATATACAGTACAGGTGAAATATGAGCATCTCTTCATGTTCCAGCATAGAGGGGGGAAAAGCTAAGCTTAATAAAGTTACATACCCCAGGACTTCTTACAGGGTCTGAGTTTTGCTTCAGGAAATGACAATCCTACGAGTCACCTACCACAAGCAAAAATAAGGAGCACCTGTTGTCTCTTTGTTCTTAATTTACTTCTTCTGGCCCAGTTTGCTCCCTTGCTTTCTTTCTGGAGACCTTCTATGAGGACTAGTGGTTGGGTCCTTCTAGTCCTTTAGCTTTTCTGATGAAATAAGTAGGTAAGTGTATACAGTTGTAAGAGGTTATTTCACCTTGCTCTGTTTTGTTTATTTTTTTTTCTCCCATTGTTTTATTCTTGCCCTCTCTCTTAATTATCCAGCATAGTTGTAACTGCTGGAGGATGCTTGCTTATGTGGATTTTTGGTCCGGCCCAATATGGCCATTTTTATATTCTCCAGTTATTACTGTCTTAAAAAATTAGAAAATCTAAGTGCTGGGGAAAACTTAACTGCTTCATATTTTTTATCATCTTGCTGTGACAGGTGTATTTGTCGTAAGTTTCTCTTCTTTTTATGCCCGAGTCAAACAAAATCATGTAGATTCTCTGTAATTGCGAGGGCAGGAATATTAAACCCCTATGTCTTCAGTCCTGTGACTGAATGTGTTTCAGCTAGTGACACACTGGCTGCTTCTTCTGAAAAATCTGTTCAAGGTACTGAAATTAAAGGGGAAAGTTCTGTCCATTGTTAATCATAGTTTTTTTGTAAAATAATTCAGCATCAAATTTAGAATGAGTAATACTTCCTGTTATGATACAACTGGCTTAAGAAAAATGGAGCTAGCACGTATGTTTGTCCCTTCTGTGTGGAAAAACCCACCTGATTTGGCTGCTTTTCTCTTTTCAAAGAGAGCATTCACACATCCTAGTGGTCATGTAAAAGTCACTATAATTGTGTATAACTATATATTCTCTAGACAACAAGAACAAAGGCTTCTATATGCGCTAAATATTGTTTCATTCAGGAAGTTATTCTTATGTGTATGTTTCCACAACTATTATCAGTAGAATTGAAGGGTAGCAGCAATATCCACAAGCTGTCTGATTTCCTTCCCACACCATCAAAGATTGAAAGAACAAAGATGAAAATGTCGGGGAAATGCCTTTAACTATGACATAAATTTCTTTCCAGGAAAGGTTTTAGGAAGTTGCCTTTAATATATTGTTTATAGTATGGCACTCCTGCCTGAAAGGGTTTGGTTGTGTTGGATCTTCTAAGCATTTCCCAAGTCTGGCCTCAGGATGTCCTTCAGTGGGTTATGTTCTGCTCTTGGTCAGGGTAGTGGAAGCTCAAAGCTCCTGCACTGTTTCTAGGTTGTTTATTCTGAATTCGTGCAGATGCATCTGAAATCAAGCTGTAGCAAATATCTGTACAAAGGCCAGTTCAACCAGCTCCGGAAAGTTCAGAGGATAAAATCACATAGGAAATTATTGCTTTTACAGTGTTTATTTTATTTTATACAGTTCCATGATTAATACAGATTATTTATTATTGTGACTCCTCTCACAGTGTTTGCTAGTGCCTGTGCCTGGGGTATTATGCAGGGGGAAACTTAAAGAACGAGAAGCTGCTAAACCCTGTGGCACTGATGAGATGTTGGAGCCTGTTCAGCTCTTGTTCCTGTCTGGAAAAGCTCCCCTAATGTACGTCACTTTTGATGGCAATCCATGCCCAGTGAATGGTTTCAGACATTGCTCCTCTCTCTTTTATGACTTTATTTTGTCTGAATGTCGTGGGTCAGTTTCATGCACATCCTGGTGTAGGAACTGAGAGGAAGCACTTGGCATGGCAGCTAGGTGGGAAAGGCTGTCTAGCAGTAAAATTGGACATCCAGATGCTTCCTTGATTAAGATCAAGGTGTGATCAACACTAGACTGGTGTTCCCCTGGGGTCTGGGAAGTGATGAAGAACTGAACTGCTGTCTTCCAGGACACAGGTTACCCTTCTCCTCCAAAGAACTTCTGTCCCATCCTTGTCACTGCTCCCACTCCTGGGCTTCTGCGAAGGCAGAACAAGAACAACTGCAGAGATGTGTGTCCACTCTGAGCCCCTGTGAATGAGCTGGGCACAAAAAGACCCTGAAGCAATGCGTCACCAGAGCCCTCAGGTTTGTTGTGAGGTAGTGTCCCCATCCCCCGTGGCTGCCATCACTGTTGTCCTGCTGCAAGGTCCTCACAGAAATACCTGACTTTGATGAGTCAACTTTCTGGGTCAATAAACCAGCATTTCTATTAGTGCTCAGAAATGCCCTCCCATAGTATCTGATAGAAAACTCGTGAGACCAGATATCTAAGAGGTGTTGAGGTGGGCAACAGTGGTCAAATTGGGAAAGGCCTGCCTGCTCATACACGCAGCAAAGGGTCAATGCCAGGGAAATTGTCTGCCCCCACTGTTAGGGGAAGGAGCTGCGTTACACACTTTTAAATTTAAATGCCTCAGTTCTGCCCAAGTCTTTCTCGCATGTGGTATTTTTTTCAAAACTGAACAGCAGACATTGCCCAAAGTCTGGATGAATGAAACATGAAATATTTGGAAATAGCTGAAGGAAGAGTTTGGACTTTTTTTTTTTTAATTAAGCATACATTACAAATAACTAGGTTCTCAGCTGGAAATTTTTGAGAGATGAAAAGAGAATTTTGTAATTTAAGATGTTAAGACGACTTCTGCAAAAAGAAAAAATACTTACAAGCACCACTATTAATACTTAAAACAGGTGAAAATGAGTTAGCACACACCAAATCTTACTTGGTGGATAGAGTTGCTTTGTGCACATCAGCTCTTTTTACCTCTGTGGTGCCACCTCAAAGGCCCCTGCAACTTTCATGGTTTCAAGGGCAGAAGCATCTTGTTTACTTGTTGTAGTGGAGGCTATAAAACCACAAGATAAAAATACTTAACAGACAACAAGCAACTCCCTTTCGAACAGGTGAGATCTGAATATCCATTACCCCACAGTGTGTGCCATCCTTCATGTCAATACAAAGTGGTGTGAAGGAAAGGCAGAAGCGCAGGGTCAGAAACTATGATAAATTGGGTGTTAATTGATTTTTACCACTCTATAAAGAGCATAAAGCATTGCTTTCTCTGTTGCGGTATATATTTTTGCATGGCTTCATATGGGCTTTAAAGCAATGACAAAGATTTTTCTACCCTTATGTAATGTATGTTTGTAAAATGGAATAAAATAAAGTACTTCCTCCTCCTTCAATAACATTATAGTTGTAGTTGTTTTCCCAGCTGGGAGTGGTTTAACTTAACAACAGCCACATACATAGGGCTATGCACACTCCTCTTGACTTGTCGGGGATGACAAAACAGTGGCTCCCTCCTGTATCTCGTGACCAGCAAGATCCTGTGCAGAATGCAGAGCCCCACCATGGGACAGGACAAGGTCGAGACCAGCCAACACCCTGAACCTGATGTTAGAATCTGCTGGGATTGTATCCATGTCTAAATCCTACCTTGTGCCTTTCCTGGATTGCCTACCCTTGTTTGTTCTCACCGGACTTACGGGTGCAGCCTCAGGGAGGGTGCAGAGCCCCACGGGTGCTGGCCCAGTGTGCTCTGCTCTCTCTGCCTGTGCAGCAGAGCGAGCACTGGTGCGGCTATGCAGCTGCTCATTTGCCTAACCTGCTAGTAAATGCTCAGGGGGCACTTCTTAATGTTCTGCCTGTTGGTCACAATCGATTTATTAATTAACATAGCGGTGGGAATCAAGGATCAGTGGCTTTGCTTTTCTGTCTCCCTTCCACTAACTTGCTTTTTGCTTCAGGAAAACGATCCAAGCTCTGTCCACATCCTCAATCCGGTAAAACAGGAGTGATAATACCTACCAAGGAGCTGTTTGTGAGCTTTGCTGAGCTCTTTAGCATCCTCAGCAGGAGGCAGCACAGAAACATATGGCAAACATACTATTTCAAAACAAGCCAGTTTTAAGTCATTGCAAAGAGCTCCCACTAGCCTGGGCATAGCTCTCAGTACCCTCCTGATGGTACCACCATTGCCTTAAGAAGTTGCAGCCAAAATAGTTTTTCCGGCCCTTTTCTCCCCAGTCATTGGTCACACACTCTTTGTGAAAACTCACGCTGGTGAAAACTGACCACTTTATTTGTATTTTTTCAGGTTAATTTTCAGCAGAAATTCCCTGATCTAACTGACTGCATAGTTTCCTGACTGCTCATACTCAGAAGAGGTATACTAAGAATACCTATCTGAGCAGGTACAGGGCTGCATCTTTCAGTCACGGCACACATTCAGGTTAGCTTAAATTTGCTGGGAAATCTAATATTCAGCAAAGCTTCTCCAGGTAATGGTAGGTAACCTCAGCAAGCCCTTTGAGGCACATAACCTCACAATGCTTGTTAACCATGCATCTTAACCTTCAGCACAGGTGAAAATTTGATGTTGTGGGTTAGCTGAAATTCAGTGATCCACCATGTTTAGGAAACAATGATTTACACAAATCATATAGTCAGCCTTCTGCTGGCTGGCTGGCTAGAGGTAGAAGGGAAGCAGAAGGCTTGTGCTCTGACACAGTTGTCTTTGTACCCCTGTCTGAGCCATGGCCTTGCAGAGGAGGAGCAATCTCTGTATCTCAGCCCTGTGGCTCTGGGTAAGCTCATTAAAAGCTACAACTCAGCTGAGGTCTTCTGTAATCCCCAGGTGAATTGGAAGATAAATGGGTTATATAAGTTTGTGAAAGCCACAGACTTAAGGAACTTTTCTGGGACAGTGACAGACTTCACTTAACACCTTGGAGACATAGTAAAGTAAGTTAAATAGAGTATCAAGAATGTCTCACATAGTTTTCTGTACTGTTGAGGACCTCACTCCCAGATAACAGGATAATATAAGCAGAGTACTTGAATCAGCATTCCTGGCTGCTAAGGTAAAAATCTAGCAATAGTGCCCATTATACAAAGTGGTATTTCTGTCATAAAAGATGGGAAAAACATTGAGTTGTCTTTTTTTTATTCCTGAAGTATTTTTTCAGATTTTTTTTTATTTAGAAGTGTATATATCCCAACAGCAATAGGTGACCTGCATCATAAAGTAGTGCACCATCAAACAAATGTAAATGTGGAGAAAAGGTTTAAAGAAATGGTGAGAGGTTTCTGAAAATGAAATCGATAAAATGCGTTTAGTAACTAAGTGTCCTAATCCAGACAAGAGGTTAATAAGCATTCCCTCATAAAGTAAGAGAGAGTGGTGAGGGTTTTTGCTGCCTGTTTGTGTGAAGCTTGCTAGCTTTTGTTCAGCTCTGAACATAACTGCCTACAGTAATGGTAGCTGGAAAGAAACAGTCCACATGTGATTAAAAAGAAAGTACTGCATATGCTATTCCTGCTAAAATTGCTGGGTGGTGAAGGCTGTTTTCTCACAGCTAAGTGTGTCCATTAGTGTGCATAACGAACAGCTAAAGGCATTAAATTACACTGTTGAGGGGCTAACCTTCTGTGACGGACTAATGTGGTGCTTGACCAAGAATTGATTTACTTCAGGTTCTCTTCAGGTTTCGAAAAAAGTGCTACAAGATGACAGCTGGTAGCTTTTCACTGAAGTTTAAAGAAATTACACTCGACTGATCAATGTCCAGAGAATCCCAGGACTTTTCAAGTAGGCATTGAAAACAAACCATGCCGCTGCTCTTGGCTTTACCAGAGTAAGTCTATGATAACATTATTAAGGTCACTGCGTAGGAAGCGTAGACAAATACATCAGTTTTGGAGTATGCTTTTTCACTGCGCTGAATAGTTCTTTAAACCCTGTGGAATCCTAGACGTCTAGCCTACTTCATGGAAAAAGTTCAAAACTGTCTTTTACTATGCAGTTATTAGGAGATTCTGCCATGTCTCCCAAAGTATGTGAATATTATTCAAACTTATTTTTATATTTTGTTCCTTTTTGTGTACATATATGATGAAAAGAAAGTTCACACAACTCATAAGTCATGTTAAAATGACCTTTGGAAAAGTTTGAGATGCTCTTGTTTCTTTGTTGTGATGTTTTAGTCCTGAACAAAGATACTGGAAAGCTGGGTTGTATCACAGTAGTTTGCATTATTCTTTTACTTTCTTGATGATTTACTTTCTTGATTAGGAAACAGAGTGTCTCCCCTGGGAGCTTCAGACAGAAAGTACTCTGACAGGAAAATATACTGATTGGTGTAGATCATTGGTTTTTGCACAGATAAAAATGTGTGGAGAGATGAATTGCTAAAGTATGTGATTTTTTTTTTAAACTTGTACACAAGACACAGGTTTTCTGGCTTTTTTTTTTTTCCTTTTTTTGTCTTTTCTAAGCAGCTTATTCAGCTGTAAAGATTTGGGTTTGCTGCTTAATTAGCTGTTTAGAATTGTACACTTTGCATAATCACTATTTGACTACACTCTGAAAAAAAAGGAAGTTCAGTCTATTCAACTAAAACAATTTAAAATGCCAATCATACTTTCTGATTTCTCTTCATTGCAATGAAATTTTGAGGTAACTAATTCTTCTAGGCAAAGACACTGTGACTTCTGCCTGCTCAGTATTACTTCAGTCTTGTGCATGGTCTTATCTTCCAAGTAGAATTTTCCATAAGGGGAAGTCAATATATTTCAAGATACTGGGACATGAGTAGTTTACTTGACTTGGGTGGGTGTGTGTGTGGAAACAGCAAACTGCTCTGCAGTGTTAAATGTAAAAAATCAAACCACAAACTGGTATGTAAGTATGTGTATGAGTTCTTCATATCCAAGATTTTTCCATATATGCATACAAGCGTATGTGTATTGAGGTACATAAAAACCTCTTTAAAATGTTTTGTGCTTGCTTTTCACACTGCAGTAGGACCTGAGCACACCTGTCAAAGTTCTTATTCTATCATACTAGAACAGAAAATTAATAATATTTCCCCCCCAAATTTTAAACATGTACATATCTTTTGCAGCTGATAGCATAGCTAGCTTAATAGTATTAGCATTTCTCTGGCATTCCCAGCAGCTCTGAAATGTGCAGTTAAGTTTAGCAGGACAGTTACAGTCCATTCTGAAATCCTTCATCAGATTATATTTGAAAGAACCACCTTCATAACTATAAATGCTGACCAAAACAGGCTGGGGTGTGAGACAGACATTTCCAAAAGAAACTCAGCAGAGCCCTTTTCCTGCCATCCTTGCACTCAGATTCCTGCTCCAAGCTCTCCTCTCCTGCCCACGTCTCTTTGTCCTTCCACTTGCAGACTCAGCCGGTGCCTCCCGCCCGGCCCTTGCCCCCTCCCAGAGGGGCAGCAATAGCAGGATTTGGGCCTGGCTGCCCGCTGCTTTCTCTCAGGGGGATTTAGGGTACTGGCGCTTGGTGAAGACATGGACTGAGGGGGAGTGTAGGGGAGGTACTGGGGCTCAAGCACTTCCAGGCAGGTGCTCATAAGGTTTGCAGCAGTATTCCTGGATTCCTGTTATGACTGTTGTCTGTATTGATGAAAAGCTCCTTTCATGACAAAGGCAGGAAACTTTTGACATGAAAACGGTCAAACTGTTGTCACAACTCAAAGCAAATATGAAGTCTGGATAGAAACACAATATAAACATTCCCAGGAGAGTTTTTGAGACTTGTTATGCAGAGCAAAGTTGGCACAGTGTTCCATTTGCAACACTAAAAATGAAAAGGTTTTTTTTTTTGTTGTTTTTACAATATTTAAGTGACATTTTATTTATTTTAAGGATCAGTTGCTGACGCACAATATTCCTCTGTCCACTGATTCACATCAGATGAGCACTCTTTCTGTAGCCACAAGTGTCTGCACGGCAGGCTTGTATTTGCAGTTGAAAAATCAATAATTAATTCATAGCCAAGATAAAGAGCTCAAGCCCATTAAGAGATTACCACCAATGTGAAGATTTTCAGTTGTATTCATAGTAAAGGAGGAGGAGACTGAGAATGTTTGCCACTTATAGTTTGGCCTACTACCTATTTTTGTTCTTTCTAAGGTGCCTATCACTGGGCTATCTAAGGAACAATAAGCTAGTCACTCAAGTGTTATACTAAATATTGGTTTCAAGATAACTTAGTATAATGAAAATGAAACTTGTTTTGACAATGATAAAAATGTTTGTTCAATAATTTTTGCCACAATTCCCAAGTGAATAAGCAGCCTTTGAGTTCCCAAAGAAAAGTTATTTAATTATATTTTTTATTCAAAAACAACTTGCATCTGAAAAACACAAATTGTTATCTAACTGATTACATTATTTTATCTGGAAGAGAAATTACTCCAGGGAAGGGAATGTACAAGAGCTCAGAATAAAATTAGCAAGTGTGCAAGGTTAAAGAGAAAACAATCAATTTTGAATTAAATTACAAATGAGTGAGTTTCCATATTTCTAATATAATGTAGAGACAATGGAAACAGGCCAAAATTGACAAGCAGTTGTGTATTGTATTATTTACTTTAAAACTTTTTACTTGTTGCTGCCACCATGGTAGTTACTATCTCATAAATCACAAGAAGCCTGTAGTGATCCATAGTATTTGGTTCTTTGCTCAAATGTGTGGCTGAGAGGCTATCAGAAAAAGAATCATTCAGCCTGCTGTTTTCTGCAGCCACATACCCTGACAGCATAGCTATCAGCAAACACTGGACTGTGCTTTCATTTACCATTTCTCCAGACTCAAATCTGATTCTCCTTTTCTCCTCCCTGCCTGACATACAGAATAATTCCGGGGCTGGTGCCCCATTGGTGTGGCTCTACTCTAACCCAGCCTCTGAAACAGGCCAAATAAAAAGGCTGCTGAAAAGGTGTTTTGTTTTTAGTGACTTGGTGTTTGGCAGACTGAAAGTTCTGTATAGCTCTGCCTTGGTTTGCCTGGGCTCAGCATGGTTGTGCTACGGGCATCTTCAGCACTGCTCTGACCATAGCTGGCTGCAGGGACGCTGGGAAGGTGTAGGCCCAACCAGCAGCGTGTGGGGTACAAAAGAGACCAGAAGAAATGATGATATTATGGGTCTTTACGTGTCAAGAAACACTGTACGGGGCAAGTCACTGGGAATATCACCAGATAGCTGTCACATTAATTTAATCAGTCATTGTGCTTCCCTTATTACTTCTCAAACTTGCAATAGCAGCAGAAGCTGTTTTACATTTTTCAAAAATAGGTAGCATTTAATTGATTTTTAATATACTGCAGTTGCTTCTCTCACTTGTAACAGAGTCTGAGCTCCTCAGAAAAATAGTGTAAACAGAAAGTTAAAAAGAAATGCACAGAACTGATGAATGTTAGCAAAGATACTTCATACAGAACAGGTTGTAATGTCTGGAGTCTGGAGCCTTCTGGTGTCTCAGAAGGAGGACTCAATGTCAAGGCTGGTTCTAGGACATCCCCATGTGAGGTGAGAGTAGATGTTTGCAGAGTAGGTGAGCTGTTGTAGAAGCACCTGGGGAATCTCTTCCAGGCTTCAGTGATTTGTCTGTGCTTTTGACAATGTGTAAATCTATTTTTCAAGTGTTGCTTGACCCTTGAAGAGTTTCTTATGAATTCTTGATGCTTTGTATCAGAAATTACATGTGCTTTGGACCTTTAACTTCCACGGATTTTTATTTTTTGCTCAGTCAGTTTGTATGTGAAGAAATATCTCCATATTTCAAATATTTTCTAAATTCTAATAAAAAAACCCCAAACAACTTCTGTTGTATGTTAAATACTCACATTTGAAGCTCATTTCCCCCACAACTTTCAGGGTGAGGAAAACTTGGCTGCCCAAACAATCACAAAGTGAATTCAAAGTAATTATAAATACATTAAATTTCTTGGAGTTTGAGGTGACATTGATGCAAAATTGTGAGGAAATTCCATGAGAAGGAATTAATCCTATTTCCTACAGGATTTTTCCCTCGTAGAAGACAAATCTAGCCTTATTCTTTAAACAGTCCCTCCTTATTTCTCCATTTGACTAAAGTTTTTAGTTTAGTTTTCTTTAAAACTTTCTTTAAAATGTAAGTAAAAATATTAGTTAGGAGGTTTCTGAATTGCAGGGCTCCAGCTGCAGCACAGAAGCCTTTGGGAGAACATGGATCTGGAGCTCAGAATTAAGTGCAGTTCCTCAAAGAATCATTTCAGCAATGTGGGAGTAGAACCGCTTCGCAGCTTACTGAATCTTAGTCACTTGTGCTTTGGCTTGTGCAATAGCCACGTGAAAAAGAAAGGGTTATTTATTAAGAGCAGAACAGTTCCCTTTTAGTTCTGTAGCAATCATGTCTCTTTTTTTCCAGTCCATGGAAAGTGTTATCTCAGGGAGCTTTGTGCAGGAAGTTCTGTTTATCACTTCCTCACAGTTGCAGTTTGTCTAGGACTTAAATATATGATATCAGATTGCATCAAAATGTGGGCCTTTGTGTGCTTAACTCATCAAAGGAGTGGACCCTCAGGACTTGATATCACTTCACTGCATATGCAGTCATGTAGCAAAACAAAGTCTATCTAAACAGGACAGGACTATTTCTGTTGGTAGTGTAGCAAAGCTAGCAGAATTGGTGTAGTTTCAGGTATCTGCACTGTTTCACTTCTTGTTTTTAAATTTATCACTTTTTAAAAAGTGACACGGTTTGCCTGTTTTTACTATGTAAACTACAACGAAAACAAAAATATTGCTTCTACAATCAAAAAAATCAAAAAACCCAGACCCAGATGGGATTGACTTGGTGTACACTGTTGGGTTGTCTGCTTACATTACAAAAAAAAGAACTCTAAAGGTTTGAATCCTTGTATTTTCAGCTGGCTATTGTTCCCACAAATCTGAAATGGTAGATGGTTATTTAGACAATTATGTGTCAAATAAGCTTAATGAGACTATAACAAATAACAACAGTTACTATAGGAGGTTGGGTACAGGTTACGAACCTGCTCTCCCACCTTCGTAGTTATGTTTCCATTTTCTCTGGGCTCGCCAGAGGAGTTCCCTTTCCAGTACAGCAGGCTGCACTGCCAGATGTTGTCTCAGGGCAGCCACAGGAAGTCTATTCAAACTGTGTAGCAATACTTCTGCTCCAAGCAGCAGCTCCTCTGCGCTGACTCTGGTTTCTAACACCACCCTGTCCCACGCCCCTTGCAGTATCTTACTTAACTGTATTGGCCCTTCTGCTCCACACAAGTTGGCTTCACGCTGGCTGATAAATGTCCGGGCATTGCACCGCCTGATAGCCGCTTGCCAGGCTGGGAAGCTGCAGCCTCGGGTCCATTTCTGCCCCTTCCCGCACACTCCTGGTGCGTGTTTTAACCACGTGAGAGATGCAAACCTGAGAATATGAAATTAAGATAGTATCCACTCTCAGGTCCATAATGTAACACGCCCTCTGATTAGCAAAATCTTCTAGTACTATACAAGGGAGGGCAAAAAAGTTTAAATTACTCAGCAGTAAAAGACAAAGTAAAAGTCTCTCCTCTCTTTATGTCTCTTTTCTTACGTGTGAAGGAAAAAAAGTTATTATTAGCAGGTGGGCACAGAAATTCACGGCTTTTTCCTTCTCCTTTTTCCAGTTATTTTAACTGTGTACTAGTTGATGAACATGATCAAGAGATTACTCCAAATCCCATCAATCAACTGCTGGGGGAGCCAGTCAGCGATGTGCTCTGAGCAGAGCCATCCCATCCGAACCAAGTGGCCTCAAAGCCCAAACCTGTAGGGATGACTTGATCTTCTGGCAGATGCTGGTAGAATCCTATCCATCCTTGAATGCAAGCTGGGAAATAATCGAGTTTTCTAATTCCACTGTTTTCCATTCCGCCTTGCTATGCCAAGGAAACCCTGAGAGGCACTTTATTTTGTCTTCCTGCCTTTGGTTGCTGCCTCCTACCACTTTCTCTACAAAAGGGGTGATGTGGGCCTTAGCACTCAGTACAGCTAAGGAAATTTTTGAAAAATGTAGGACTTGCTGATGTGTGCTATAATTTTGAGCCTCGTTGGTCTTTTGTGAGGAATGAACTCTCACTGCTGGCCGGAAAACAGGAAAACACATAAAAACCAAGGACTTTTTTTAAGAAGTTGAACTTTCCTCCCCTTTTCTTTCAGTTAGATTATATAGCAAAAGTGAAAGTCAGGAACCTACCCCAAAAAAACCTTGTCCTGCTGCTTCAAAATAGTTTTACTTTGAAAATAACGGTACATTGCAGGAAGAAAATACGCACTGTTCCCTCATGAAGAATATGTCCATTTTCATTGGGGGTGTGGGAAACCCTGCTTTTGTTAGTCAATATGGATAATCAGTGCTGTTAAAAAGAGTTTACAGCTACTAATCAGCTGTATAGTTTTTCACACAGTGAAAACTGGAAGTTTTGTGTAGTTCTGCTTTGTGGAACCTCCCATTACACTACAACTGCACTCTACAACTCAACCGCCCCTTTAAATTTTCTTTTTTCTATTCATAAAGTCTTAAGTGTTCAAGTAGATCATGGTACCATATGTGTCACTGAGGATGTACAGCAGGTTCACTCTCTAGACAGTCTATGGTTTGTGGACTCATGGACTTGAGTGGGCATGAAAGATCTAAACAACTGAATTACTATATTAATCTTTCTAATCAAGCCGATGCCTTTAAATAGANTTTGGGGTTTTTTTGGTTCTGATTCACAGCCCCATATTTCTGCTTGGAAAAGCATGTAAGGTGATGTCGACTTTAAAGGTCTGCTTAAATCCAACCAGGGTTAGCCAGGAGGAAGAAGCACCAGCTTAACGATTTCTTGGCTTGGGGCTGCTGTAGGACTCCCAGAGATGCTAATGAATGTTAATTTAAACTTCTTATCACTACACTAGCAAGACCGTTCACACATTTTCCACAGCCACCACAGGATTTAGGCTGTTGTCCTAATTGCTATTGTTCTGGCTGCTAGCTATTATATTTACCACAAGCTGTTTTCATCTTGTTGGGAGCCTGGTGCTAAACTGAAAAACACCTATCTTAGCAATTTGCTGCCTTCTGGAAGCTGAAGCGATTACAGTGGAATATGCAGACAAGCTTCTATACAATGTGTGTAAATTTCTGTCTGTGGTTCCAATAGATAATAAATTTGGGTTCCTGGAACCTTTCACCTGATTAGAAATGTAGGGCTCCATAACATAAAGCACAGCACACAGTCTTTCTGTGAATGTTAAAGGTTTTTTTGTTTGATTCTTTTTAAAAGATTAAATATAACTGATTTACCAAGCTGTATATGATCATGGTTTCCATGCCTGATGAGGTCTGAACTTATCCTACGAGACAGTCTAATGGTGGATCCACAACCTCAGTTTGTGTCTGTTTTGAGTCAATGACTCTGTCAGAGATGGATTTCTCTATCCCACAGAAGCTGTAGCTACTCAGAGGACCACAACATTTGCACTGTCGTGGTGGTATCAGTCTGGAAAAATACTTCAGGCAAAGAAGAGCAGAGAAGAAAAGCTCTTCTTCATCTCAGTCTGAAAGAAATGGCTACCTTAATCTAGGACCAAATTTTTCTCACTTAATGGGGTTCGGAGTTAGATTAGCTACTTGTGGCAGCTACACAATATGGCAAAGCACAGTCCCCTTTCAATCTTTGTGCCACAATTTTCTTCTGCTTTTCGTGCACCGGGAGCAATGTCAGATCCAGCAGCCAGCCAGCTAGGAGAGGGACAAACAAGAAGAAAACCAATAGTATTCAATATATTTTTTGCCGTTCTCATTCCTTGATCCGGTTTGTGGAGAGGTCAGGAAATTTTTGCCCTGGGCAGCAGATCCAACATTTTGGGCAACAATGCTCCATAAGACTATGCTCAGCAGTAAGTTAAGATTGAACATCAAATGTCTGACTTCCTAAATTGCTTTCTTCTCTTTCATGTTTTTAGGTATGGTTATTAACCTGCTTTAAAAAGGAAATTCAGATCACAAGTCATAGACTTTTATTTAGAGAATAATTTGTCCTGGGAAAAAACTTTCTAAGTTTAAACCAAGCTTAAGGTTGCAAAAAAAGTTTGGTTACATGTGTATTTGTTTCATATTTCATACTTGTCTCCACTTCCCTCTGTTGCTGGAATATTTCCAGCCTCCTCAGAACCTGAAAGTACCAGAAATAAATCAGAGGCACCCACTTTTGCAAAGCATAGGTCTTCTTGTGCTGAGAATCCTGGGCTAGGACTTGGGAAGTCTGGGTTCAATTTTCTGCTTTGCCACTCATTTGCAGTTTGATATTGGATAAGCTATTCAGTAAAATCAGTCTGTGCTTCAGGCACCCATCTGTGAAACAGCTGCTGTCTCCTTCTCTCAAAGGAGCACGAAGTTGGTTGGAGCAGGATGCTCATAATGCCGAGATCACAGGTTCAATCCACATACAGGCCATCCACTAAAGAGTTGGACTCAGTGATTCTTGTGGGCTCCTTCCAACTCAGAATATTCTGTGATTCCCAGTAGTTAATTCGTGGTTCCACACTGCTCCGGTGCTGTGGTGATCGGAGCTGTTTGGTGAGCACAGAGAGGCTCTTTAAGAACAACAACAAAATGCTGTCACGTTTAAATAAACATAGGATTTGTTTTTGTTTCCCAAATCATTATTTTTATCTTGTTTCAACCTGCTGGAGAACAAGCTGTTGTGTTTGTTTCTGAAGACATGTTATCCCAGCCCTAAGCAGCCCTCTGTGTGTGTGTGTGTGTTCTGACAGTGTCACTCCCAGCCAGGTGACCTGCAGTGGGAGTGGGGCTCTTATAGGGATTCACTGAAGATGTACTATTTCAGTAAGACATTTGTAATTTATTTTTTCTTTAAGACCTAAAGGTTAGCAAATCTTGAGCAATAAGTATATTCACGCTTGTATTCAGCAGTGTGACTTACTGGGCAGTGCATCTATAAGCTACATGTCTGGCTCTGAATTTAAGCAGGGAAGGGATGATCTGACCCTAAGATTAGAGATCCTTGCTCTGCAGATCAACTTTTCATCTCGCACAGTCAGTTTCTGGTGACCCAGTCTGAGTGTTCTACACGCTGTATTCCCAGATGCACAGGAGAATGTTGCATTTGAAAGATGGGATGTAAATGAATGTCTGAAGAGTAGCCACAACTTCTCATCAAGCTTAACTCCAGTTAATGATTCGGAGACTGTGCTTGTTATCTTGGGGAATGGTGAATCAATTCACTTGCCAGTTTTAATGAAAGACTTTTGCTCTTTAGAAGTTATATTTACAAAAATTAATAGAATAAGTGTAGCACAGAGCCAGGTGTTGACAAGGATTTTTTAGCACTACAAGAACCCTCAGCTATTACATTAAGACCATATCAAATTCCATGGTCTTTCTTCAGTCAAAAGAAGAGGCAAGGGTGTAACTTATCACGGGTATGAATAACAAATTATTAACACATTACCTCTCGTTATGACTTAGCACTTTGAATATATGCTGCTAGATTTCATGAGTCAAATTTTTGAAGTGGCTAAACAAATAAAAAAATCAAAACATTTAATCCTGGATATGCCATTAGTTAGAAATGCAAACCACACAAAAAACCCTATTTGCAGCAAACTACTCAGTAAAACACATTGGAAAAGAAAGCCTTACAAGTAATTAGATTCCCAGAAAAAATTTCATCACAGCTGTCTCAGCAGTTAAAAAAAGACAAGTATCAAAGTTTATTATAACATTGCTGTGTTATGGTTTACATATTTCTCCACTGTGCTTAAGAAGAACCTAGACTTTAAAAATTATTCTCAAGCAAATGACTAAGATCTTTATTAAGTGCTGCTGTACTCACTGAGTCATTTGTCTTCACCATTAGACAATGACTAAGCTATCTTTCGAATCATAGCTATGTATCTGTATAAATATATTACCATGATACAGACACTGTACTATTCTATTTTTAAATTTTCATACTATTGCCCACTTTTATATTATGTGGTCTTCGAAAAACTATCTACAAGAAAGAACATCTGTATGCACACGTGAGTTTAGATAAAGATACTGAAGTTGAGGTCAAAGGCATTTTCATTGCAGTATGTTCTAAGGATGAATGGAAGATTACTTTGAACTTGAAGCCAGTTGGACGTCTAAAACTGAGCATTTTTGTTATAGATGCAAAACCTGGAACCTGGAATTGTTGCTAACTGCTTCAGAAGCACTAAGAAAACCAGAGGTTGAGTAAGCTGGAGTAAGATGATTTAGCTTTCAGTGCTTGGCACACTTATCATTCTTAGATGAATGTTTGCCAAAAGTAAATATAGTTATTGGTTACTGAGGTGTTGTGACATTGTATAATTGACACAAGACCTTTGAAAACCTAAGCAAACTGGTTTGGGTTATGATGAGATATGTTTCATAGGCCACATATGTTTCTGAACAGTTGCATTGCATTGCAGAAGTAGTGGGTGAGGTCCTAAGATTGGATTCGATATTGAATATAAACCAACATTAAGAAGTTCAAAATTAGTTCCACAATCTTTAAGAGCTTGACAGGAGTCCTGGTTGGAGTAAGTTCATGTCTGGTGAACTGTGTATAGAAGACCTATGTCTGCATGGTTATGTACAGTCTGATTTATGAAAATGCGGGGGTTTATGCTAAACAAGAGTTTTTGTGGGTGACATACAAATGTTCTTTACACCAATCATTGTTTCAAAATCTTCTTGTAAAGCTGTTTTGAGGAATTGAGTTTGAAGATTGGTTTGGTTTTTGAGGGTTCTCCTGTTTGTGTAGATCTCTCTGCTTCCAGTTTGAGAGTAGGATGCTTTTAAGTCTATAAAAACCAGGACTCTGCTAAACACTCCCTTTTTTACAGCCTGTCTAGACCTCTAGAAATTGGGAGTGTCCAGCACTTTAACAACTGATGGCTGAGTGTGTATGTGTATAGCCTTGGTTAACTGCATAAATGCCATCTCAATGCTTAAGTCTGCATTCTCGGCGCTAGTCAATGAGCGATTTACTCTTAAATTAACCAGCAAGTGCAATGAGGAATATCTCACCAAGTCTGCTGTAGTGTACCATTAGCAAAAGGTAAATACAAGTACACCAGCCAGAATCATCATAAATTCATAAAATATCCTGAATTGGAAGGGGCCCACAAGGATTGAATCCAACTGCTGGCCCTGCACAGGAACATCCCCAAGAGTCATACCATGTGCCTGAGAGCATTGTCCAAACGCTTCCTGAACTCTGTCAGGGTTGGTGCCTGTGACCACTTCCCTGGGGAGCCTGTTCCAGTGCCCAAACACCTTCTAGGTGAAGAACATTTTCCTAATATCCAGCCTAAACCTCCCCTGACACAGCTTTAGGCCATTCCCTTGGGTCCTGTCACTGCTCACCAGAGAGAAGAGATCAGTGTCTGCACCTGCTCTTATCCTCACCAGGAAATTGTAGACTGCAATGAGGCCTCTTTCAGGCTCTTCCAGGATGAACAAGTGACCCAAGTCACTCCTCATACAGTTTTCCCTCAAGGCCCTTCACCATCTTTGTTGCCCTCTTTTAGGTGCTCTCTAATACCTTTTTAACTTATACTGTGGCACCCAAAACTGCCCCCAGCACTCGAGGTGAGGCCGCCCCAGTGCAGAGCAGAGCAGGACAATCCCCTCCCTTGCCCAGCTGGCGATGCTGTGCCTAATGCCCCCCAGGACATGCTTGGCCCTCCTGGCTGCCAGGGCACTGCTGACTCATGTTCAACTTGCCATCGACCAGGACCTCCAGGTTCCTTTAGCTATGCTTCATTATATTTAGTGTAGGGCTGTCTTTTTTCCCTCCAGCTATGAGATACCAGCACTGTCTCCTTGCACAACTGTGTGTAACTATGACATGAAAACAATTTAAATAAAATATGCTCATGTACTACCTGTAAGGGATTTAGCAGAGCAGAATAGTTCTGATCTTGTCTAAAAGATGTCAGGTCTATGTACATAGCCAACCTATTTGCTACATGCCACTACCTTCTAACCTGAAGAGAGTTGTACATCTTCATTTTACTGACAGGTGCTTCAATACATTAGACTATTTGATGCCAGTTATATTACTAATGCAATCTGAATGTTTTATCTGGAAAGTATTTCTATATTTTCAAAGTTCCCTGCATGGATTTTGAAATTCATTCAGTAGTTTTTGGAAATGTCACTACATTGTTTTGGTAGAGAAGATCACAGCTACAGTTAATATAGTTGGGGTTCTCACAAGAAAACATACAGGGAGTGGAGAGGAGAAACACGATGTTTCTGCTTTCTTAACCAAGCATTTCTGAATTCGACAAATGCTTCCATGCTGCCCTCTTAAGAAATTTAAGAATGAACACTACATAGAATTAATCAGAAAAAACCAGTGGCCTATAAATGTGAACTCCACTGTCTCAAAATTTGTAAGGTAGAAGAAGGGAAAAGTAGGTGGGAAAATTTTCTGAAAGAAGAGACAGATGATGAATATGATTCTTTGCCTTTGGAGTCCTAATAACATCAACAAATTTGCATGTTAACTTTTGAGAACATTAGATGTGAGAAGTCATTTAGAAGCTTCCTGGCAATCACACAAAATCAGAAGGCATTATGTCCTTGTCCTCATGATAGAAAACAGAAGTGATGAAAAATTCATTTTTTCCATAAGACAAGAGCTTGTTCTAATGTGCAAAATGAGAACTTCTAGGAAGAGACACAGCAGGGAGAGCCTTTCCTCTATTGTCAAGTCCTTCAGCCTGGGAAACCCACACAATTCCCAAATCCAGCTCCAAGACACAGCTGGCCCAGGCTGGAGCGGTGTGTGGTGGCCACCTTGGAAGTTTGGCTTCCCCAGGAAGCAAAGGGAGGGCTGTGCTCCTCCTGATTCTTTGCTTTCCTTTCTCACAGCCATCTCCTACAGCTGGGTGCAGGGATTTTAAATTCTAAGAAAATATTTTCTTTTTTTTTTTTCCATTACTTGACTCAGCAAAGTTTTTGAGGGAAGAGAGCCTAGCTAATTTATTTTGAGACCCAGGGAAGGTTTTTAACCTTGTGGGATATTTAGGGCCAGGGATTACAAGTGTGGATTTTCAGCAAATCCTTCCTAGTGCACTCCTGGGGAAATGGTGCCTGTTGGTGGATTTCTGAATTTCTGATCCCATGAAAATTTGTACTTGTGGGTGACATTGGTCACACCAGTATCCTGGGTGTAGCCGGGTCTGAGCTCATGATATCTGGCTGCATCCCTGTGGGGTGAGCACCAGGACAGGGCACAGACTTGTAATGTCTGTTTGGTTTAATTGGCAGCTGTCACCTGTAACCACCAGTTTTCCTCACTGTGAAACCTGGGCATGTCTCAGGGCATGGCAGAAGCCACTGCTCGGTCCCAGTGGTCAGAAAGAACGAGGCCATACAGGACAGCAAGAGATTGTCTGGATGTGTGGATTGAGCTGTGTTGTGCCATTTGCCCACAGAGCCACCGCAAATGAATACCTACCGAGGTGAAAAGGTTGTGCTGGGGATGCCCAGGTATGGGATGTTCGTCCTGCAAACGGCGCTGCAATGACCCCTGTAGCTAATGAAGCAGAATTGAAGGGCTCAGTAAAAAGTGTTCCTGAGACTCTCAAAGATGTTGACTGCCGTTGGCATGGGACTTTATGAGACCCGAACAATAAGCATCTCAGTGATGTACTCAGCTACTTAAAGTGACCTTAAAATGCTTGATATCTTGCAACCAGTAGAAATGTTGAAGTAGCAGGCAGGGAGATGGGGTCCCTTATTTTTCTGGACATTTTGGAATTTTTTTCAGCTCTGACAAAGCAAATCTTGTGAATGATGAGCTTTCTTTAACTGCTTGCAAGGGGTCATCCTAAAACTGAGAGGTAATCCTCTCTCTGTCTCTCTGCTAAACTATGCTGTGCTTCAGTCCAGCTGCCAAAAAGAAAAAAGAAAAAAAAAAAGAGAAGGGAGAGTTTATCAAACTTATTAAAACAAAACAAATCAAGAATGTTCAAATTACTTTTTTTTCCCAAACACTTAACTGGCTGGATTTGAGCTAGCTATTTATTGGCCAAAGTTTATTTTTTCCTCTCTCAGTTTTAATCTCACTGATGATGAATTATTTAAGTAGTATTGGTTAGTTCTTCTTTCTTATTAGAACATTTCCCTTCCTCTTCCCCCTCTTCACTTCATGCTTTATATTTACAGAGAACATCAGGTAACAAGGCAAGCCTGGCTTCTGACCAAAAAGGTATTTTAGCTAGAGATTCATTAGTGTGTATAAAAACAGCCAAGCTTGTTTAAAGGCACTTCTTGCACAAGAAGAAAGGGGTTCAATTACCATATTTCATTTAAAGTGAAGATTAAACATCTTTACCAGGACAGTGCACTAATCCCATGAATCCTATTTATGTTGAAATGTAGTGCTATTGGCAATAAACAGCAATTTGAGAAGTCATAACCCAAGGAAATAATTGCCAAGTGACTTTAGAGCTCCCTATAAATTTCCTCTTCATGACTTTGGCAGTAGTGTTCAACAACAGAGTTAAATATTTGTTTTAGGTGCTCCTGCCTTTAACAGACTAATTAAAAAGATGGAATTCTTTGATTCTATCTCAAATAATTTTACTTCTAATCTCTTTCAGGCAAAGTCAGCTCTGTAAATGGAACTAAATATATTTTTTTTCTGAATAGAGACTTTATAGTATAGCAATAAATTCAAGCACTGGGAAAGTAAATGCAACTGAAGTACCCTTAACAATGCTATTGTGTTGTTGTTATGGTTGTAATCCCATTACACAGACCTTTACCTTGAAGGCTATAAATTCTTTAAGAAATAATTCTAATGGGAAGGTGCATTACTTAAACATTGTGTATAAACATGACAAAAAAGAAGATTATTTAAGTTTGAAAAACTAAGTCACACTAACTAAAGTAGTAATAATGGAGGGAGGTTAAACTTTTGCCTATCAAGCAAACCTTCTAAGTTTGTATTTCCTGAGAAACTGCGCAATAGAGCTGTTCCCGGAGTTACTTCTCGTAATTTGCATCACACGCATGCCAGGAACTTGCCATTAAGGATCAGGCCCCATTCTGCTCTACACCTGCAAACTTCAAAACAGTACCTGAACCAAAAATTGTCAGTCTAAATACCTGACCCAATGCCCAATGAAGTCAACGGAAGATTTTTCATTGATTTTAATGATTTAGTTCAGGAGCTAAGTAAGTATTTCTAAGACAAAAATCAATATTGTCCCACAGTGGCAATGTTTTCCTGTGCTTCTATTGATCCTTTTGACACAGATTACAGGATACCTTGGCACTGTCAACATACCAGGTTTTAACAAACTGATTTGATTTATTAACACCATTTGATTAACATCTGAAGTAGCAAGTATTTATCAAATGTCAGCAAACAAATGTCCAGCAGACGGATCACCACAAAAAATGACTCGTTGCACAATGTAAGCTGAAGTTCAATAGGAAAACGCTTTCTGTAAAACCAGTTTATGTGAGAGCCCTACCATGATATGCACAGTATTGAGAAACTTTTTTTTAAACCAACTATATCATCAGGCCTAAAAAAACCTCTTACCTCTCCTGCAGTACCTTAACTTACCTCCTTACATGAATGGTGAAAAAAAACATTGCCGTGACAGCAGGGCTGTAAAAATTATGCCAAAGTTTCCAAATACAATGAAGTTTGCTTAGTCTGTCAGTTATGTTTTATGATTTTATAACCCATCTTCTAAATAAATACAGTGAAATGCATCATTCTCATTCAGAAAGCCTGCAATCCACTGCTGTGTTCGGAGCGTCTGACTTACAAATGAAGTCCTGGGGCATCAGAAATGGGACTGGTTGTCAGTGATATTTACAATGTGATTGTTCAATTGACAGTCTTGTAATGTAGGTTTGCCCCTTTATAAACCAACCAAAACCCTTCAGTCATTTCTTGAGAATGACTCTTTGAAATCTCTAATTCAATTTGATTTTCGTATGGCTATTTGAAAAACAAATAATTCATACAATTTAACAATTACATAGTAGTAGTCTGTGGTGCACAGCTTTCCTACTACATGACCTTTTAGGACATCAGACTCTTCCACATGATATTGTTTCTCAGTTTACTAATAGTTGCCGGAATGATCCCCAAATTTAAAATACCATTTCCTCCCCTTGAAAGTATCTTTTTCTCCTGGAAGAATATTTGAAACCTTTCAGAATTTTTCTGATCCAAACCCAAAACTACAAGTTATATCTGACACAGACTAGGATGGGTTCTATTCATTTGCGTTTTCCAAACCAAAGTAAAGCCTAATTTGCTAATTGAATTGGTAACCATTTATCACGCATAACCTGTTACAGTATGAATATCTCTAACAGTTAAATCGATCATAAGAAAAATGTGGATATCATGTAAATCTTATCAGGATCACTAAAATAATGGGACTTTTGTTTACAAGGTGTCGATTGGTTTTAGAAGGTTTGATAATGACTCCAGACAGTCAATAAATACAGAGACTTCTACATAGCCAGTAGGAGCCGAACTAAACTATCTAATCTTTTTAAAATGACAGACAACACAATGAACTCTGAACTTAATCCCCTCCAAACATTAAGGAGACAGTTCAGTGCTTAAAGTACTGTTCAAACTCAAACCCTACATTAAAACAAAATCACTAAGTGTCTGATTTAAACACACAGGAAAATTCAGAGGTGAGGCTGATTTTCCTTCCCATTGTGCCTGGGCAGTGGTCTGTGGTGGGTTCCAAGTCTGTCGGTTGCTTGTTTTGGGCAAGGAAAATACCTCTGTGCCTTTTGAAAGTTTGTAGTCAAAACATTAACACCCCCCCCCCACCAAACTGAAGCCTTAATTGCTTTTTATCTCTATCAGGCAAATTTTCCTCTAATGTTTTGAAGCAGGTATGGGAGACAATGTTATATGCTACATTTCAAGTTACAAAATTTACACTGTTGGTCTCATAACCTCTGAAAATGATACATTGCCTTTAAGAGGAAAAGGAAACTGTAAATGTAAAGCTTATGTTACACTGAGAGATGGGGGAAGAGGGTGGCAGGTAATGGCGAACATACAAGTTGTGTATCTATGAGCATATAAATACATTAAATCACTCTTTATTTCAGTTTGTCAATTTTCAAAATAGATAATAGGACCATCCAACTGTAGATCAATTTAATCTAGGAGTAATAAAGTAAGAGAATAGAAAATAAAAATATCCTTTAAATTATCATTAGCAATTCTTCTGAGATAATTGTTTGCTTTCTAACATTATTAGAATCTCTATTTGCAGTGCAAATCTGAATCCCCCAGTATTGCTGAAGGTTCACTTTTACGCTGTTTTCCATGAATTGCATCTTGTGTGTGCCTTTTATTAGTTTGTCTTATAAATGTACCTCTCTGGATAGTGAAAAGAGGAATTAATCCATTCTAACCTTTTCAGTGCATCCCTCTTGCTTCCTAATTTAAAGTCTGATGTGAAAAACGTTTTTGTTTTATTCTTAACATGACCCAGATATCTTTACTGTCTTTCCTGGCTAACGGGAGATGGGATGTGTTAAATATCTGTATTTGTTATTAATTAATTCCACTGAATAGATAATATTTCCTGAATTCTTTTTGATGCTTCTTAGTATCTCAGGTAGATTGCTGTATGCAAATTTAAATCATCATTTGAACCTTAAATCATAGATTTTTTAATTACCAAAATCTGCTTACATTATAGAATGCAATTTTGTAAATTCCTTTTATAGTATGCTCATTGTCTTGGTAAGTTTCAGTATGTGAATGGTTTCAAATATTTTATGTTATTAACAATGATTCTTAAGTCAGGAATTTCTGATATTCCCACTATCTGGGTTTTGCCATGATTAATTATTTAATCTTGTCTTTCCTGCAGTGCAGACTATAGCTTCTATAGCTTCAGTGCAGACTGTAGCAGACTATAGCTTCTTGTTGAGTTGTCACTCAGATGAGCTACATTACCAGGACAGCCTAAATCTTACAATGGATTGTTATTCAGAGATACCATATTTGTGTTGTCAGGATGAGATCAACCAGCAGAAGTGAGAGTGTGAGTATTTATTCGGCATCAATGTGTGATATTTTAAACCATTTTCTAAAGTCTGAATTTACATTAACTGTATACAAACTCTATCTTGATTTCCGACTCCAGTTATGCTAACAGACTTTGCTGATGGAACACAACATTTCAAGATATTCTAATATAAAAAACCCTCCAAATCCTTACTTTAGAATATATTTGACTGACAGGTTTTTGATAATCAGTATTTTCTCTGGTGATCATTTGTGGTAGAATTAGTGGAATTTCATGACAGCTTATTACACAGCACTTTTCCTTTGCAAGAGTTGCCTTTCCTTTCTATAGTTGCCTAATTAGTATTTCCTGAATCAGAGAACAGCTACATGTTTCATAATAAAAAAAAAAGAAAAGAAGATAAAGAACCAGAGCTCTGCCAGGTCTGTGCTGAATGAAAATCCACAACTGCCAACATATTTGGCTTCTGTTTTTTTCCTTCTTAATTTCTTTAAAACTCTTCTTAGTCATTCTAATAAATTGCTTCCTAAATCTCCCTCTGGTTAGTTACTATGCATTGAAGGACAAGTACTGTAGAAAATCTTACAATAGGAAGGTTTGTGTTAAAGAACTACACAACTGGTTGTGAGTAACATCTAACCAGTATCCAGCCAGAGCAGAACCTACAAGTGTTTATAAGAGACACTGCAGCATCTTTTACTCTCAGAAGCTCCTTGGTACATGCTTTCTCTCCAATTCTCTTCCACCATGTGTTCCCAAATTCACTGCATTTGGGAAGTGCCATCACACATCAAGTTATAACTAAGATTAGTTGAAGGCATTTGTATTTTTTTCTCTATTTGTACCAGTGGTAGCAATGAAAACGTTTAAGAAAGCTGAGTGATGCCTGCTGGCATTGAGGGCAAAGCACCCTTGGCATGGGCTGGATGGCATAGGACTCTCACCGTGTCCCCTTGCTGTGGCTATCCCTGGTGCACTTTATGTAACACAGGCCCTCAGCTCTCCTCACCGTGGTGGGGCAGCAGGGACCCCCTCCTTGGCTGGCTGTGCTGCTCATGGCTGACTCGCTTGGAGAACCAAGCTGCCCCTGTGCCATGGGGTACTCTGGAGCGTGCTGGTGGGGCTGGCCTGTGACATTCATGTCCTGGGCTGCAGGTGTTCTGCTGTGTTGAGTCTGCCTGCAGTGACTCAGTTTCAATTTTTAAAGCATGGATCTCTCCTATTATTTGTAGCAGCCTCCCAGCATGGTGTTAGCCCCCAGTGTGGCTCAGCACTGGTGTCTGTGGAGGTCCTGCTCTCCTGAATGGAAACCAAGCACTGCTTTTTGGATAAAATCCCAGGCGTGCCATGGCCAGTGAGCTTCCAAACCAAGAAGAAAGATAAAGGTGTGACTTTTTTTCCTCCAAAAAGAATAGCATTTACCATATGTTTAATTCCCAACTGTGCAGGAATCTCACAAGGAGTACTTACCAGTTTCCCAATTTTTTAATTGATCAGACCCTGCCCTTACTTTGCCTGACTGTGTGTGTATTTATAGCAGTGTAACACTAAACCAGATTTGCCTTTGTTTTTGTGATTTATGCATTTTTTTCTTGAACAGGAAAACATTCATTATCAAATGTTGTGAGAACAATACAGTAACTGGAGGTTATTTTATATGAAAATATTGTTGATTGTTCCTCCTCTAGAAATCTCTCTTGGCAGCTCACTTCCTGCCAAATGAATCAGCAAAAGCTGCTCATGAAAGTTGTTAATATATAATACAATCACCCAGCACTGCATTTGCTCCTTATCTATAAAGTCCTTTTGTGATCAATGATTCACATCACCTTTTGATTATACTCTCTGAGCACAAACAGTTTCTTAATATAAATTAATGGCCTTGGAATTTCTAAACAAACATTCCCTTTCGTTTAGCATCATTTCCTATTTTCGTACCAAAACAGAGTCTTATTGTAATTGTTCAGTTTTCACTGGAAAAAGTGTTTGTGGCCTGGAATGTTCCCAAAAAACAAGCAGTTCCTTTCAAAGCTAATAGTGTTGATTTACAAGGTCTAACGTGCCATGTTAATTGAATATAGCTAGGAAATATTACAAAAAAGCAGCTAGTGTGGTGTGATACTTTTAATAATGATTCTTGTACTCATTTACTGGAAAAGAGATTTTCTCTTGGAGTATAGTACTATTTGGCAGTGTTGTTTGCTTGGTTGTTTTTTCTTTTTCTTTCACAGTAATGAGACCCAGCTATCTAAGCAGCAGATAGTCAAGGTACTTCCTTTAAATTTCCTGATTGCTGTTAACACTACTAAATAGTTAGGCATGGGCTCTTCAGCAAAATGAATACTGAAGATTTCCTCTGGCTAGATCTGACTACTAGGACAATTAAAATACCAACCATCACACGGTGGTAACCTAATGATAACTGTTCCCTCTTACAAACTTGAGAGAAGCATGAGTGGAGAATGTAGCAGAAGCATAAGCCTGACCTGCACAGAACTGGTGCAAAAAACTATCTGATAATATTCCTTTGTAAGGCAGAGTTATTTCACTTAAATCAATTAGGTGGAGTTCTAACTAAACTGAAATAAGAACCTGAGAGACTGAAAATGCCTATGGAGAGATCTAGTTTAATTAATTGTTAGCTAAAGTGATTCAAGCCTATATTCAAACAAGGTTGTTTTTTTTTCCCCCAAGTATTAAAAGAATATAGGCCATGATAGAAATGATCAAACTTCTGAGTGGGTTGTTCGTAGTAGTTTCAATTAAAGCATTTCAGTTTGCAGTGAGAATAGACTCAGAGTGGGCACCATGTCTGTCACTCACTGTGGCTCAGCTGACAGAGCAACTCATCAAGCTAGGATCACTTGGCCATCACCAGTCAGATGTCCATCATGCACTCATCCTAACCTCAAAAGTAATTTTAATTTCTGACTCGTTCATACCCCAAACTAGAACAGGGGCTCTTTTTCTCAGGAAAGTTCTCCTGGGTTACATAAGGAATATAAATTCTGTGGCTATCTATGACTGGATGCTCTAAAAAGTGTGAAGAAAAAGAAAGCCCTCCTGTTCAAGGAAAGTAATGTCCTCCAGAACAGTCTCTGTAATAGAGCTCCTCACTGCCTACAAAGAAGCAAAGCCCTCAGGCTCCCAGGGCATGTCCTTGACTCAGGGTTTCAGTCGACGCCTGTTCCTTAAAAGCACTCATAAGCAAAGAGAAAACTTTTTTATGCATCAGTGTTTTGTTCTGCAGAATGCTACTTTGCAGACTATTACCCAATATTATTAAAGTGTCTCCTTCAAACAGGAAATTCAAATGCTGTGCTAAAAAATATGATTTGTTTGTTGCAGTGAAAATGAAATAGTACTTGTTCTTCAAGTACTATTGTTCTTCAATGTCACCAAGCATTATATAAACACATATAATGACAGGGACTCTCCTCTCCTTCCCACTGCAGTCAGACAGAAGTGCCTCTGTTCAACCAGTAGTTTCAATGCCTTTATTGACTCTTACACAGATAACATCAGCACCAGCTGAGGATCTCTCCAGATATTTTTAGGCACTTGTAAGATGTCAGTAAAATGTCAAAAGCAGGTAGTGATGGACTGCCCTCCTAATGGGAAAGATGTGTGCTGTTCTGACAATTTACTATAAAAAAACCCCCAGGTGTACATGTGAAACAGAACACCGTTCATTCAGTATTTCGGTGAAGATTGTTACACACATTGTCCAATTCTTAAATACAGTGTAATTAAAACAAAAAACCAATGTATTTATGATTTTGACTACTACACAGAAAGCATAATTCACTTAAAGCTTTGAAATAAAAAAAAAGTAATTTCCCTGCTGATACCTAATGTACTGGCCATATATTAGGCAAAAAGATAGAAGGCAAAAAATGGCAGCGGTAATTCCATCATTTCCTTATCAGCTTGTTTTCCCCAAGAATCATTTGGTAGGGTTGTTGCCACCATGCTCATCTGAGAGGCAGAAATGGGTCTGGCCATCAGAAAAACAGGCACAAGGGGAATGGGAGCAGCCAGTTCAGTTTCTAGGGAGAATGAGCTAGTTTGCAAGGGTCCAGTTTGGGGATGAGCCCAGGAAAGAAGGCAGTAGCAGAGCAGGAGATGCCAGGGAAATGACTAATGGCATTGATGTCCTTGTGGAGGGATGTAAAGAGGAGATATCTGGGCAATGACCAATGAAGTAATTTGTTATGGATGGCATTACATGTGAAAATTATCTATAGTAATTCCATTTGAGGGTGGACATTTTCCCTCTTCTCTCTTTTCCATGAATCATTCAAAATGGATTCCAATCCAACTGGGAAAGAAAATTAAACAGACTCAAAGCTGCTAATCGTGCACTGGCAATTTTTAAAAAAGGAAGTAATCCACACTGGAATTGCATACCTAATAGGGACTCTATTCTACAGCACATTACACTTTTTGTAATGGTCATGTGGGCAAAATGTATTTTTAAAGTATCAACACAAGCAGGCAAGATTTAAACCAGCAGTTCTTGGGTCTCTGGTATCCCATTAGGGTTGGGGAAGAATAGGAATTAGGGGAGGAAAGGGAGAAAGGACGTGGTGAAAGTGGTTTTGCTCTAGATAAGCCTCTGCATCCTGTTTCACAATCTTGTTGATAATTTGCCTCAATTTCCCCTCTTGCCCTCTTCTGAGCTGTGAACCGTTTTTATACCTTCAGCAAGGAATAGGTGCTTTGGATAATTTTTTAAAGGAAAAGCTCAGGATGACTGGAAAGATGGCAGCAGCTGTCTTTATAACTTACAGGGCCTGAGGTTTCTGCCTGTCCAAATATGAAATACTTCCTTCACAGAAATAACGTGAGTTTAACCAGCACAGAAAGTATCTTCTCATTTTCTGCCAAGGACTTCTAGAAGATTAATACCTCTCAGGCTTCTTGACCTGGTTAAATCTGAACAAGTACAAGTACGATACCTCAGAAATTATAACTTCTACTCTCCTTTTCTGCATCGAGAGTACCACAAATTAAAAAAAAACCAACACCCCCCCCAAAAACATAGCATTGTCTTTGCTGACAATCTATTTAGTTGCAGCCTCCAAGTATGTTATGTATAGTTGTGAAGCAAAGATACACTGTTCTGCCAGAAGCTGATGTCACGTGCCTATACTGAATTTGTCCCTTTGTCTTTTTACAAAAAAACTTTATTTCCTTGAACAAGGCAGTTCCCTAAAGCCTTTCGAGAGTGGCCCTGAGCCCAGCTGGAAAAAAGAAAAGCTCCTGTATGACTGAAAGATGTAGACGTCGGGCACATCTAATCAGCACTGGAATTATGGTGGGGAGGAGCAGAAGACAGAAGTGGGGAAGGGGAGCACAGGTTGCACAGACAGCACAGGGTAGAAGCAGGGTCACCTGCGCAGAAAGGGCTTTTGGCAGGTGTTAATGTACTGCCCATGAATCAGATACAGATCCATCACTGTACCTTGGATCCTTCTCTGGATGCCACGGATTGGTTCAGTAGGGGTGTAAAACATGCCGGAGAGCTGAGCAGCCGGGCCTGCTGCAATTTGGTCTGATCCTGTACAGAGAACCAAGGTACTTCCACACCCACTGCCACAACCGAAGAGACTGTAACATCTGCCTATTTCTTGGTCGTTCACTTTTATATTTGTTTGCTTCTTTTTACATTGTTTTGCTTTGTTATTAAACATATTATTTCCAGGCAGCTGTGATACCAACAAGAACATTTGCACAACAGATTCAGAGTCCTGTTTATTTTGGTTGGTTGATTTCCTAAAGCAAGCTACTGTTTAAATTTTTTGGGAAAGGAGGAAGAAGAAAGTTTACCCAAAGCCTCTGTAAGAATTGAACTCATTTAAAATCATATAAATATATTCATAAAAGCATTTCGTATAAATAGTCATGCTTCCATCACTGCATTCTATTCTTATTCCAGTCACAGTGTGTGATGGCTGGGTGTAGATGTCTGGGGCATCTCTGATTTACCTGCCCAGCCTCTGCTCTGCCACAATGGCAGTAGATGTACTTTCTTCTATCACACGAATAAGCTTAAGCTTATTATAAATATTTGCAGTTTACTTTCACAGTGTCACCTCATAATTGTTAAATTAACACTGAATCCGGTGACTGTTAAGATTAGAATGAGTAGTTACAATAGCCATCCATTCATCTGCGTTTGTGCGACATCCAGTGGCAGGATGGGTCAATCACAGGCTCCCATTTCTGGTGAAAAGTGTAAAGATTACTCACAACTCCATGAAGAACGTGAAAGCAGGAAACGTATTCCATAGTAATGCTAACAGAGCAACTGCTTAATTTTGGTTCAAAAATAAAGTGGTGAATAAAGCAGCTCGTTCAAGGAAACACATTGCAAATTCGTACGTAGCTTTAACTCACTGCAGCCTTTACTGTTCTTTCCCACTGCTACTGATGTGAACTCGTCTCCTCAGTATTCCCACTGGGCACAGAGAAGTGAATAAACTATATATCACCCTGCTCAACAGTGAGTATTCTCTGTTTCCCTGCATTTAACTGTTGACTGCACCATGAGTGTCTGGACTCATCAATTTCGTCAGGAGCAGTACTGAGATTAGGAGCCAAATTTTGATTAAAACTCTTGAAATATTTAAAAAACCAAAATACATTAAGTTTGATTATCCAAATAATATTGAATTAGGCTTCTAAAAAGTTGTTTAAACTGAAAGATCTAAACTCCAATCTCATGTTTGAAATAACTGCCTGAAATTAAAGTAATTCATGGCAGTTGTGTAAAGTGTTTTCTTTGCCATCATCATGACAATGATGTGACAGCAGCACTGCTCTCAACATTTGTTTATCCATTTTTTTCCATGCAGGTAATAAATTAGCAACAGCTTTTTTATTGCTCACACACATAAAACTCACAGTTATCACTGAGCATTTTTTGCAATTTGTTATTATAAGTAGCAACTACTAATGCTTAAAACGATGAGAACAGAAATGTTTCTGTTTTTCTAATCTGCTTTACAAGACCCATAAACCTTTCATAAATCCAGCTAAGTCCTTGTGTCCAAGCTTTTTATATAGCAAAAGGAAAATAGAATTTTTTTGAAGAACTGTTTTAATCTCATAAAACTTAACAGAGAAATTAAGCATTGATGTCTAGTGTCTGAAATTCCTTTCAAGTTATGTTTTCAAAATTACTAAATTCCAGGTTTAATATTTATTAATGATGAGCTATTTCAAGGATGTAAAAATATTATTTTGGCAGTAAATTTGTTAAGATAAATATATTGGACACACACACACAAAAAAAGACTGTGCAGGCCTGGGTACTGCATACGAGGCAAATGTTACCAGCAGACAGGAAAACAGCAGCTGTGCACCATTCTTGGACACAAAGTCCTTAGGAGTCACGAGGTTAGCACAGGATCTTTTTTTTTATGCCTGGTTTTGCTGACTACAGAGTCACTCAGTCAACTATAATAATCAGAATAAAAGTCCTCTCCTAAAGTTAGATTAGTTTTATGCTACTCTATGGCAAGGAAGAGCAAGTCAAATCTGTCAGAATTGTACCTAGAAGAAAATAAAAATCAGATATATGAAAATGCCCTTGCTGAGATCCAGTCCTTTGAGCTGCCTCTTGGAACCACCCTAAGGTATGCTTCTTTTTGATAATATTATACTCTTCATGATGGATGTGTTCCATTCTCTAGCTGTTCTTTCAGTCAGCACAATGTATTAGAAACTTTGTTTTCCTGACCCTGAAGCCTACAGGAAAGTTGAGTTTAATTTCAATGTGATTGGCCCTAACTGAAAAAATACAAACCAAGGTCACCTACTCCGCTCTTTCTTTTCACCAGGACAAAGTGATCTGTTACTGATGGCTGGCTGCAGATTTATGAAAAAGAAAGTGCTCTTAAAAATGAAAACAAAGGGAAATTTTCTCTTTTGTGTAGCCGCGTTTTTAGTTTGAAGTTTACAGCTACATTTTGAAAGAATCAACTGCTTATTATTCTTAAATTTTTAATAAATGCAACTTTTATTTTAATCACCAAAGACACAACTACTTAAGGTTTTACTGTTGATACTTTGAAATATCTGAACATTTAATTTTTTTTTCATTTGCAGCTTATGAAAACTGTGTAATGGTAAAAGTGCAACTGAAAAAATTCCTCTACATATTCGCCCTTAAAAAAAGTAATACATAAAAGATTATGATGCAATTTGTTTAGATATATTGTCAGTATTTGTAGAAGAGTTTTAAAAATAGCCTGCCTGGCACTGTAGGTGTCAGGTTGCAGAAATGATCAGGCTAAAAAAAGAAAATTAAATTTATCCTGAAAAACGTGTCAACCTATAACTTCAGTATTTTGGTGGTGGGAAAAAAAGGAACGTGGGAAGATTGTTACTGCATTTGAGTGATTTCTTAAAGTAAATACTACAGGTGGTAGGACTTTTCCTAGGGTTTTTTTTTTTTGCATCATGCACTTTGTAAGCACTCGTCTACATTTACAATAGTCCTTGTTGATTTAGTAGGCGTCATTAATAAATCCATCTGAATCAACACTGAATATAATAAAGGCACAAGCATAGACAAGATGTGCACTTTCTTCGGTGCCACTTATTAACTCGTGTACAGGTGTAGTTGCACCAGAGCAGGAGAGATGATGAGCTTGATAACAGTAACTGGAAGGGTGTCAAATGCAATTGTAGACCTTGATGCATACACACTTGTCAAATGCTGTCAGTTCCTTACGGGAAAAAGTAGCTACACATCACCCTGAAGTTTTACGTATCTGGCCTATTTCTTTACAGGAGCTTCCCACTTGTGTGCAGATAGCTTTGCCCAGAAAGCAGGTGCATCCTGTCTCCTGAGCATGCAAAACCCAAGGATTAGTTCATCCCTGGCCACAGGCCATAAAGTGTAAAATTTATATAGAAAATAGGTTATTCCTCCTTCACTGACACATGAAGCTTTGCTGTACAAAGCACTAGGAAACAGTATGCCAGTTTCTAGTGAAACACAGCAAGCCACTGCACGTAAAGGTGCACTTTTTTGGTTTTGTTCTATTTTTACCCCAACCCCCAAGTTTCTATCACGTAAAGAATGGAAGGAATGAAGTCAGTGACATAATCTGAATGCAGAAACCCCCGCAGAGCCTCCGCCTCAGGAGTCGGTGCCTTCCTGCCGGGTCGGGCACGGGCCGCGTGTGCGGGAGTGGTCAAATCAAAACAAACCAAATAAATTAAAATAAGAATAAAACAAGACCACGCTATGAAACAAACCAGAACCAGCTCAGTGGAGAAAGGCCATGTTGAACCCTACAAGCCTTCAAGGCGTCTGTGCAGCGCGGCGCACCGGGACGGGCAGCCGGTCCGTCCGGGAGAGGGGCCGCATTTTGCGCGTCCCTCGTTTGTCACAGTGCGCTGAGCCGGTCGCAGCGGCTGGCGCCGGGCAAACGCAGTTGCCCGCGGTCTCTATCGGACACTAGCGCCCGGAAATGCCATGGGGACGGAGGGGCTTTGCCGGGCGCGCCTGGCGTCCCCGGCGCAGACCTCCCCCTGACAAGGGCCGCGGGGCACCGCCGAGCTGGTGCGAACCCCGGGGGCGCGGCCCGGAGCGACCTGCGCCTCCTCACCTGTCCCCGTCTCCGTCCCTCCCGCCTCCTCGCACCCCGTGCGCACCGCGAAACCCTCGCCGGCCGCTCCCGCCGGCCCCCGCCCGACTCCGCGGCCGCTCCTCCCTC
>VZTD01001527.1:504608-587542 GCA_013397725.1 Rhagologus leucostigma | reverse complement strand
CCGGTGCGGCGCGGGCAGGGAGCGGGGCTGTCACGCCGTGCCGGGGCGCTGACAGGGAATGGGGGCCGAGCGGAGACGGCGGCCGTGCCCCGGCTCCGGGCTGGCCGCTCCCTGGCATTGTCTGTCAGGGAAGCAGCAGGGCACGGCCCGGCTCCGGCGGGGCTGGAGGGCGGCCTCGGGAGGGGGCGCCGGCCCTGGGCCCGGCGCGGGTGGCCGGGCTTGGGGCGCCCGCCGTAACCCAGTGCCGGCCTTTGCTGCCCCGCACTTGGACACCAGTCAGCTCCCTGGGTGTGCCGGTACTCCCGGTTCTGTGCTGAGAACGGGGCCGAAACCGTATCATGGGTGGGTGTTGCAGTGCTCCACTATGCAGCCTCTAACGATGCGGTCTGAAACATACTACCCTGGTCAGTTTCCTTGGAAATGTGAGAGTGTTTAGAGCATTTCTGATATGCCATGACTTCAATGGTTTGGTTTTCTGTCTTTTTCCTCCAATTCCACATACTGCCAAATGGCCTAGCCTGCATGTTGAAGAAAAGGTTTTGCATAACCTTTCCTGTTAGAGGTGAACGTCGAAGTGCCTTTCACTTAGAGCTGGGGAGATAAAGGCCGGGCCTGTGGAGAGTTTATCGGGTTACAGAGGAAACACAGGGGGAAAGAGGTTCTTCATCATGGAGCTTTGCTGGTGCTTCCCTGATTAAAGATGTCTGAAAGAGTAAAAAAGCATAGGCACTAGCCAAACAGAGGAGAGAGAACTGTGAATTTGAATGTTATCTCTTTGAGAAGACACAGTGAGCCTGTGTGCAGAAAACTGGGAAAGGCAGTTTGTGCAGCAGCATGCTGCAAAGCGGTGAGCATGGTGCTGCTGGCTTTTCCTGGAGTGGGAATGGTGCCTGCTGGAGAGTGTGGACTGGGCTGGGAAAGGGTGAACGTGGGGTACATGGGTGACGAACCCAGTGCTGAGAACTGGTGGAAGAGGAGTTTCTGTTGCATGCCAAATGGGCCATTTTGCACATCATAGCAATTGAGGTTGGCTGTGTGTGTCTACAGTGGATCCTCCGAAGCTGTGTGGGAGGTGGCAGTCTGGGTATTTGTGCGAGGCTGGGGCTAATCAGTCCTCTGAGAACCCCTATGGGGAGTGTGGTGGGGTCGTCCAGACATCACACAGGGCCTGCTTGCTGGGTCAGTCTGGTCTTGGAGGTGAGCTTGGAGCAACTGCACTCTGATCTCCCCTCATGTTCCTTAAACACAGCTGCTATTGGGAATACAGTGTGGAGGTGCTGAAGCTTAGCATCACGAGGAGCCTCACCTGTGAGAGTCTGTGGGCTTAGGCTGAGAGAAGGTAGCTGGGATGCTTTCAGACTTGAGTTATCCCTGGAGGCAGTTTAACCATGTTTCACTTTACAAGCCCAGGCGGGTGGAAGCTGATGCCTGTAAAAAACCACACCAAAATATTAAATATAATTGCAGTTTTGCTGCCATCTCCAGTGCAGAGCTTATATCAGAGTATTCCGTGGAAAGGACAAACAGAGAAAGGCAACACAGCAGAAGGCGGCATGTTTGGGAACCACAGGTGGGGATGGGGATGGGGCTATATGAATCTCTTATCCATGTTAAGCATTTCAAATTTGCTGATGTTTTTATAAATACTAAAACTTAATTTCTTATTTTTTTGCATGTTCCTGTCCTATCACTGACTTTCCAGTAAGGGAATTGTGCATTGCTGACTGTCAGGATTTTTAGGAAAAAAGTGCATGTTGGTCTAATTTCACCGCTAGTGTTCAATTACAAATAATAAAAAAAATGAGGCTAAAGAGTGGTTACACCTGGCTTAGTGTTTTGAAAGAAGTCCAGTGAACACCACAGAAATAAGCTTCTACTCCCTAAGAACAGCAGTGTGTAAAACCAAAACTTAAGCTGTCTGCTCAGCTCTGTCTGTTACAATTTGTGAATTGCTGTGTGAAACTGAAAAGTCTAAAATCCCACATCTAATTACAAGATCTATTTCAATGAACAGAAGCATGAATGTAAGATGGAGCATTATTTTCTGCATGAGATCTAGGTTTTGCTTGCTAAACAATATAAATGAAAGAAACGAGTTGAGTAATTCTATGTGCAATTGCATAAGGCTACAACATGAAGTGATCCATTGATTTCCAGTCACAGAAGCTATTGAAGCCAGTTGTCTCACGCAGTGACTGAAATGATGTTAATTTCATTATATGAAATGGAATATTTTTGTAATCTCTGGTTTGTAATGCTGGGAGAATATTTATAGCATCGCCACATGAAATAAAGTACCAACATACCTACTTAAATAGCAGAACAAAAGAAGGGACTTGAGGTGAGTGGTTTGGATAAGTAGCATGAGGTAATATTAAATGCTGAAGATTGTAGGATGTGCAAGATCTGACTTATCCTTAATTGTTAAAATCAAGATATTAATGTCTTCCTAGTGCATCCATGCTTCACGAAGGAAGTGTACTTTTTTCTTGTGGGCCATATGTAGATTCCATGGAAACACATTTCTGCTCCTGTTTTTCTTCAGTGTTTTGCTTGCTGCTTGGGTATAGCTGTCCCTGGCAGGGTGCTGTTTCCTGCCCTGCTACAAGAGTGGCAGCACTTGTGCTTATTATATAAAAAATAATAGCATTTATTGATATATAATAGTTTTGTGTGTAATTTGCAGGATAGGAACAACATACAGACTGATCCTGCAGGTGATTTTCTAGTGCTGAGATCTACCCATAAAGAGGAATGTGAAATGCAGGTCCTTTATAGGAGGAATCAACGTACAGCTAGTGCAGCTGGTATTATTTACTGTTTAGGAGAGTTAGCTCCTAAAGATTGCTCTGTATCTCAAGAAATGTAGAGATTGTATTGGATTAAATTAATTTTCTTTTTAGATTTTAACTGGATGAATTTATTTATGTAAATTTGCTGCTATTTTACTTGCATCTCTAAATTCAGTAACACATGCTGAATCATTATAAATGAGACTTAAGCCAACATGCCTTTCATTAAATAGGCAGACTGTGTATATAACAAGCCAGGATTAATTTTTTTTTCATCAGACTCTATGAAACTTTTATCAACATCTTTTTGGCTTTAATGGCTAACAAAATGAGACTAATGACAAAACTTGTTAAAGGCTCATCACTCTCACCTTTTTATATAATGTGTTAATATTGTATAATTCATGTTGCATACATACTTTTGAGCTTCTCTCAGGGAGAGCTAGCACATTTCTAATCTTTAGAAAGGAAATGGAAGAAGACAAAAAGAAAGAAAGGCAATTCCCATAATCCTCTCAACAACAACAACAAAAAAATCAGGAAGTTATTAACAAAAACCTTAAGGCCCTCACTGAACTCTGTATCTTAACACTTCTTGAATAGTCAGTGTGACATACTGTGGTAGCTAGTAAAATAAATTCTCTTCAGAAGAAAATAATTGACCTTGTCTGATGGTTAGTTTATGGTTGGTTGAAATAGGTCGAAGTGGAACTCAACAGAGTAGCAGTTGTTCTGCCAGTGCCCTGTATACTATAGATAAGAGTCTCTTTGAGTCTGTAGTAATGTGTAGTATTTCAAAGCTTTTTTTAAAAATAAATGAATTAACTCTTAAACTCTAGCTTGGCAATATATTTCATAAGCATATGGTAGACTTTCCCTAAACACTTCATCTTGTGAGCTTTGCATCACTAAGTCTGCAGTGTTCTATGATTCCCATGCACAGCCTGTCATTGGAGTACCTCCATGCCCACAATCCGTTGACTGAACAAAAATACAAAAGTAAAATTAAATATAAAAACTGTGGGGGATTTGATAATGGAAATTTTGTAGCTAAGGTGCAGTTGATAAGGAGGTGCTATGTCTATTGATGTATCTGTAAGTGGAATGTACTCTGTTGCTTTAACCCACAATCACGGCTTGGGAAGTGCTCCTCAAAAGTCAGTGTAAAAATGCTTTTAATCAAATTATCTCTTCCTGAAATCTGCCATCACCAAGCTGATGCCTGGTAGATGTTAGAGCATCTTCTAGGTTGCTCTAAGTTGTGCTGGCCATGAAATTTATTTGCAGAGTTCTTAGAGAGCCTCCTGTGAAGACATTTCAGCGGCCTGTTGTCTCTGGCTGCAGCAATCACACCCACAAGCGCTGTTCAGTTGATGCATTTCTGTCTGATGCTGCAGTATGCTGCAGTCACCTTCCACTGATCTAGGACTGCATTGCACTGGTAAAAGCAGCACTGAGCTGAGACTGCAAAGCAAAATCATTTCTGTATAGTGCTGCATTTTTCTCCTTTAGGTTAGACAGAGTTTGGAGGCTGGACATCATAAGTGAGTTTAGCGGAAGTGTTAGAACCAATTGGTAGCTGTTCATCCTGAGCTTCTGTCCTTGTGTTGCAGAAAAGCCAAAGGTAAAACCTACACTGTAGTAAGGCATCATTAGAAAAATAAGCAAGACTATTTTGTTCTTTACTGATCAACGTCTCTAAGAAAATTCAGGGTTAGAACTATGGAGTGAGAGTCTAATTCTGCTGCTTTTACTGTGTTGTGGTACACTTTGCCACTGCAGGTGCTTTGCCCAGACTGGAGTCTGTAATTTGTATTTCAGAGATATTTTGATATTCGTTGAGGGGGCCTGTCCAAAGCAAAATGAGCCAAGGGCCTAAATGTTATGTAACTTCAGTTTTACTGAAAGTCTGCATTACACTTAGTAGCAAGCATGATTTAGCTGTGTGATTCTGTGTTTTCAGCACAGCAGGTAGTAAGCAGTAACATAGGCAGTATGAATGAAATCTCAAACCGTGGGAAGATGGTACAGCATTAACACAATTGCAGGCGGGGAAATACTTTTTCTGAGTACTTGCCTGTGGTCTATTGGGATTTGTGATGTGGTTATCCAATAACAAAATGTGGTTGCCCTCATTTTTGCCCCGTGGTCTTACTTGTCTGGTAGGATTGTCTAAAGTAATTTTCCTGTGTCTTCATTATTTTGGTTTTGGAGTATGAGCCAGCAATTCGCATTTTTGTCTATAGCTTAGTCTTGCTTTAAATATAGGGTAAGAGTACTCTGAGACCATCAGCCAGTGCTTTAAATCAGAATTTTAATGGTTTGATCACATACTTTGATTTCAAATTGTATTTTTTTTCTTTTACAGAGTTGTAAGTTACTGGTTTGAAAATCAGTAGTCTCTATTAATGGTCTGTCTTCAAGCCCTTCTCAGTTTTCGAGTTAATGTGTTTCGTTCCTGGTTCTCTTTCAAACAAAGTTACAAAGTAGCCCAAAAGAACTGGAAATTCTTTGTGTGATAGCTGTGGTCTCTTTTGGATCAGGTCACAGACTGTACTTTTATGTATATTGTTGTGGTTTAACCCCAGCCAGCAGCCAAGCCCACCCAGCTGTTCATTCACTCCCCCACCTGCAGCATGGGGGAGAGAATCAGAAGGGTAAAAGCTGGAAAGCTTGTGGGTTCAGATAAAGACAGTTTAATAGGGGAAGCAAAGGCTGTGTGCACAAGCAAAGCAAGGAATGAATTCACTGCATCCCATGGGCAGACAGGTGTTCAGCCACGTCCAGGACAGCAGGACCCCATCACAAGTAGTGGTTACTTTGGAAGACAAACGTCATCAATCCAAATGTCTCCTCCGTTCCTCCTTGTTCCCCCACTTCATATACTGAGCATGATGCCATCTGGTCTGGAATATCCCTTTGGTCAGTTGGGGTCACCTGTCCTGGCTGTGTCTCCCCCCAGCCTCCTCACCAGCGTGGCAGCACAAAAAGGCCTTGGCTCTGTGTAAGCCCTGCTCAGCGATGACAACAACATCTCTGTGTTATCAGCCCTGTGTGCAGCACAAATCCAAAACACAGCCCCATGCCAGCCACTGTGAAGAAAATTAACTCCACACCAGCCCAAACCAGCACATATATTTATATATCAGTTTATCTATATTATAGTAGCTAACTTCTATTTTGTATCTGGGTTGTTATGGAGTAAGGAGAATGGCCTGCTCACTGTGAACCAGTGTATGCTAAAAAACCAGACACTTGTAGTGTCAGTTGCAGATTTTGTTACTTGGTGCAGGATTTGATGGTATTCCAAGTGTTTAAGTTGGAAGACAACAGTGAGAAAAAGCAACTGTCTTTGTGATGTCTATTGTTATGAAGGAGCAATTTTTTTTTATTGCTAGTCCTTTATATAGAGTCAGAAAGGCATAAGAAGTGTGTGTGCTGTAGACTGATTAATCTGGCATTCAGCAGCAGAACTGCAGTTCTGATTTTTCTGTAGCCTGATCAGTCAGATTTGCCATTGGTAGCAAAAGTATTTTAGAAGGATTCACTTGCATTGCTGCAAGTTTCAACATATTCTGAAGTTTTTATAAAGCCTGAAACTGCTTGTGGGTAATCATACCCACACTGCATTTTTTTGTTGTGAAAAAATCTTTAGGTTCAATGCTGATTAAGTTTGTCATGAAATATGTGTCTGCAAATCAGGTTATCTTGATCTTTTAAGTGTTCACACATCAGCTTCTGACTCAGTTCTTGCAGTGATTTCCAAATGGGCAACTGCCAAGTGAATCTTTAACCTAGCTAGTAACCTGTGTGAATTGTTCTGAAATAGCTCTCTCCAGCTTCCCAGGCATTACCGAAGAGCTTGAAATTGTCCCAATGTTTAGGAAACAAGTTTCAAAATACATTAAAGCTTTTAAAATAGGTAAATCATCTGCTGCATTATCATCAGAATAGTGTACTTAACAGATGTTTCATGCAGTTTGTGACATCGTGTCTCATTTAAATTTAGCCTTCTCTTCATATGTACAGCTTACCCTTGTGCACTCTTACATGAGTTAAATTCAGAAAAGCCAGTTCTTATTCCTGTCATCTCGTCATTGACTTATTCCTCAAGCTGATTTTATTCAGTGTCTGGTGTGACCCAGATTTTGGACCTGCCATGTGCGTAGGAAGTGCCTAATTTTACATCCTTCACAAATGCGAGTCACACGGGTGCTTACCTCCTTGCAGATTTTTTTGGAAAGCCAGCAGCATAGCTTGTGCTCCAGCTCGCTTTGTGTGTGGCTGGACTATTGCTCTGAGACTTTGCCATTTCCTCAATACAGATATCTACCTGAGGAGCCTTCGCATAATGCAGTTAAATATAAGTCTGGTTTTGATCGGTAAGTGCTGGTGTGTTTGCAAGTTTTGTCATGTTGCATTTTATGTATTATACTACTAAAATGAGCTCATTCAAATTGATGAGGATTAATATGTCTTAAATAATGCTTTTAAGATAATGCCAGAAAAGGATTTGCAAATAGGAAACTATTTTTATGGGTTGTAGTAGACTAACTCATTCAAAAATATAGACCTTTGCATCAGCATCGAGTCATCACATGAGATTTTATCTTGCTGAAGGGCTTGCTATGGCTAGTTAAAAAATCTAGCTGTGGCTAGTCTTTCTGGCTATTTTCTGCTGATGGTTGAAATGACCAAACGTAATCCCTGTCACCACAGACCTTGATATAACAATGACAGAATGTTCAATTTGATGTTCAGCTTGATGAAGTATTTTCAACAATGCATCTCTTCCTCATATTGTACACGTCTACTACAGACTGGGTCCTGTGCAGGAAGGAGTTAATGATCTCTCCTGGAGTCTGGCTGAAGCCCTTCCCGTATCTCAACCTTTGCCAGTAATAGCAAACTAGTAGGGAACTTAATCACTGACGGAGGTATTAAGGAAGGAAACAGATTTTAGAGTGCATCAGCCTTGATGGAAAGACATGGGATTGGACAAAGAGGACCTACAAGATGCTGGGGATTTTTTTTTTTATACATATAGCATGAGAAAAGTGTTCAGTTCTAATACTGTGAGTGGGATTTTCACTGTTTCTCAGGGAAAGTAATTTGCTTGCAAAATGGCAGTGAGTGTAACTTGCAATTCTCCTGTGAAACAGAGTAATTCAAAATTAGTAATGCATATACTGTCATATATGTGCCTGGGGAATACTTTTGAGACATTTCAGCTTCAAAAGGAAGTGTTTAAACTTTCAAGTTTTGGGGCTTTCATAGTTTGCACACTTCCTTAGGCGTAGAGTGACTTTGAAGGATTTTTACCGCATTTTGTTCATGGAAACAATGTTTTCTTACAAGTTTTGTTTTGAGGTAATTTCAACAGAAAAGTAACATAGTAGGTATTGTTTTATACTGTATATTTGTTCTGGTTTGTTTCATAAACTTAGGAAGCTGTAAGCAGCTAGCCAGTGTGTGCTACCTTCTCTTGAAATGTGCTGTGCTGGAGTGCCACCTTTCTCTAAGAAATGAACAGATTTTCTTAGTTTGTTTCTTGAGCAGGTAGAGAACCAGAGTAAGTCAGTTGCTTCAACACTGTTGCTTCCTAACTGAGGGAAACACTGAGTTTCAGTTCAGCTTCTGAATTGAAAACAGACTTTTTTTTAGAAGTCAAGTTTTATTTTCTTCAGTGATCCTGGGAGATATGCAAAGAATATGTAGCACAGGCTGTTGTTTTACATGAATTAAATACATGATGATTTTTTATGTATAGGCTATGTGAGCTTACAGAGTTAACAAAAATGAATAATATAAAATCATTGTAAAACACATGATTTGGTTATACGTTTGCAGAGGAATGTGATGCAGCGAAGAATTATCTGGTTTGGTGTGTATTGAATAGAATACATTCTTAATGCAGTTGGTTTTGAAACTTTTAAATTACTGGATATTTTATTTAATCTGGAACTTCTTAAATTTCTGAAATAATATATTTACATCTGTGTAGCATTGATATTCAAAGCCTATTGAAGTAAATAACTTAAACATTTCTGACATTAAATACTCTGTTCTATTTCATATGTCTTGTGAAGAGATATATGAGATTGTTGAAATATGAAATTTATTTTGTCTACCAAAACGATTGGTCTGTTTTTATCTTGAAGATTATGTCTCAAGTGCTCTAGATGAAGTTGACAGATTAGCTAGAGATTGTAGTAGATGCCTAATTATTTCTGGTACATGTGTAATAGAAATCTGATCAAATTTTTTAAAATAACTTAGAAGCTCACAATTTGGTTTACAGATGAATCCATTTCTCCTAAAATATAACAATTTATGTAACAAACAGTCTTTGGAAATATTAAGGGAAGATAAAAATATTGCTATTATGGACTTCAATTTCCTACTTTATATTGTATGAAATAACGTAGGTTCCAACTACATCCACTTGTATCCATGTAGGTATTTGAAACAGATGGCCAAACTTGGCACTTCGTTCTGTGGCGATAGCCAGTACCAAAGCGAGCAAAGCTGCCGTTTCCTTTGCTGCCTTTTTATCTACTATTACAACACAAAATTAGGAAAAAAAGTGGTAGCGCAGCACTTGTTTTTCAGTTTCTTGCTTCATACATCAGTAAGTCGCACAAAGGCTTAGCAGGAAGAGGCATCTCCGTGGTCAGCAGTGTAAAAACAGGAAGGAGGAAGTCTATTGCAAATCTGGGTGTACTGATTATCAGTTCATGTTTCGCTGCAGAGGATGTCCATTAACAGCCATCAGCGTGATCCATTGCTTATCCAGCATGAACAATGACTGCTCTAGTGCTGCTACTACAGAATAAGGACCCTGCTTATAGGAAGTAATGTTAACTAACAAACTGTACTCGGCCCTTTCCTGCTCATAGAAACAGGATACTATTAGTGAGAACAATTCACAGAAATTGCACATCCAGGAAAACCAGGCAAGCAAACCATATCAGCTAAACTAAGATTAATAAAATCTTTTCTCTGAATAGGCCATAGCTGAGTTCTGTGTTGTTCTGGCATGTAATGTGAGCTTTTAAATAGAGTGATGAGATGTAATTATGAGTAAGAATGGCAGAACTGGAATGTAGGTAGCGTCTGGCATTGAAAGGCTGCTTAGGTTTTAAGAAATGTGCTTATTACCATAACTGCAATTGAATGACAGGAAACACCTGGACATTATTTTATAAAGCTTTTTTGGGTGTATACAGCCACCTATATGAAATTACTCCGTGGAAAAATCCCTACAAAGTTTGTGGCTTGTGTAAACAGAAAATATCTTTGTATATGGTAGGACAAAGGAAGTTTCTGCAGTGTTTCCTGTGAAATTGCAGCTCAAATGGAGTGTGCGATACAGGATCATGATTAGGGATGCCATGGTTATAGTCACAGTGACAGGTCTGTTTTAAAGGCAAAATCTTAATTTGCATTGTCAGTGTTTTGTGCTTACACTGATCCCACTGAATTCATCATGCAAATTTGAATTGTAAATATTACTTTATTTTATAATTTTATTTAGTATATCTCTGTGTTGCTGTTTCATTTTGGGATTTTTTTTCAATGAAAGGAGAAATAGGAAGAGCATCTAGTGGGCCACTTCTTGCAATGTGTGTATGGGAGCTAGTTGAGGGCATCTCCAGCATCAGGACAAAATTGGCATTGGTAGCAAGATATTAATTGTAAAAACATTCTTTTCCATAAGCACAGTTTCTTCATTTGAGAGTTGGTTTACTTGTGTGTGTGTTTTGTTTTAAATATTACTTTGAAAAACTGAGTAAAAAATGTATGATTGGAGGGGGGTTTTTTTGTGCTTTCGTTTAATTGATCAAAGTAATTAGTAATTTCCCCCCCCAGTGCTTAATTTGAAGCTCTACAAATGAATCTTTTTCTCTTGCTTCTGTTGCAGGTCAGAAGTTGCATGGTCAGACTTACATTCCATGTCAAACTTGTACAACTGTTGTACAGATACATGTAATTCCTGTCATTGTCACAGCGTTCATGGAGTTGTAACTGATTGGCACTTACTGAGTGGTTTTCAGTATCCCGAAAGGAATGAGTACATACAGTTTTTAATTGCTTCATATGTCTTGTGTAATCAGGAAATGAAAGACTTTGTGGCAATATAGGCAGGGCTGGGGAAACCTGCAATTCATCCTAGAAATGGGACAGAACAGGACGGGCTGGGGGAGGTGTGAAAATGGTGAAAGGTGGCAAGTCATTAATAAGGAGTTTCTTTGTCCTGTAAAAAGATTGCTGTTTTTTCCTTATTTTCTGACATGTTTTTTTGGCTATTTTAAAATACGTGATCTGTTTTAAAAGTCTCTGCTGCTGGTAGAACCTATTATTATAAATGATTACTAGGAAAATTGTTCTCAAAAAATTTACAGTAATGCTCCATAAGCTCAGATTTGTCTTTCCTGAATATGGATTGCAATTAAAAATAGAATCATTGCCCATTTAAAAGAACACCCAAAACAATCCCTGAAACTTTCAAGAAATAATGTTTTTTTAAACTCAAATGGGATTTGTTAAATATTATTTTTTTTCTTTATTTATTAGACTGTTCTAGTAATGACTTTTAGGTGACAGAGTTATCACCAACCAGGAATTCATATTATCTTCTGAATCACTATTTCATAATTTCTTATGAAAGTATGGGGATTTTATTTTTTAAAAAATAAACTCTTCAAGTTCATTTTTTTTGCCTGAAGTGTGAGTTCCTGAGCAGTTCTGCTTTTCTCCTTTGAAAAGTTACAACTATTGCTATAGATATGAGACAAAATTACTTTAGTTCCCATTCTGATTATTCTTGCAATCTATTTTTACATGCTAAACCAAGAAGATGACAGTAAAAGTTGTGTTTAGGTGTCTGGTTATTGTCATTTTCTAGTCTAGAGGCCTTAGATGCGGAGATAAACTGGAGATGAGGGGAAAAAGCAAATTTGGGGTATTTGCTGAACTTTCAAAAAATAATTTTGGGCTCCTGTCCTTTTACGCTTAATAGTCTGTATGCATGTCCATTGTCTGCCCTTCCAATAGTCCAGTCAATGTATTAAATTAATTTCTGGACTTAGACAATTTTTTTTCCGCTTCTAACTTTTTATTTCCCTCCTCCGTAGTGAAATGCTCATCATCCTTCAATCCCACCTACGCTCAGGCATTTAAGGACATCTATCCTGATTGCATGCACAGAAATATTTGTATGAAATGATAGCAGAAATGTATTTTTGAAGTGAGACTAACCATTTGTGAAGAAATTTATGATGCTCGCTTAGAGTGATGATGTATATGTATGGACTTGTCATTATGGAATAGATCAGACGATTTCAGGATAATTGATTTTTAATATTATTTTTTGAAGGGTCGTGTGGAATTCTTGGCATCTTAAGTGTTGCGATTTTTGACTGATTTTTAGTTTTCTGGAGATGAGCCTTTTTGCTTGCTTAACAGTTGGTATTTTTGTGCATAGGATGGTGCCCTCTAGTGCTTCAATATATTTTTGCATGTAAACACAAAAAATCATCAATAAGGCCTATTAAATACACATTTTTCATAGTGTGGTTTAGTTTTGAAAGTAAAAGTTTTAGGGAAGTTTTTTACGGTATAAAGTAAACTTATTTTACTGTTTTAAATTGGAAAATGGTTGCATATCTGAAAATTCTACTTCATTTTTTCTTGAGACCTGAATTCAAATCTGTGCTTGTCTTTCTCCCTTCAGCCTACCTGGTAAAAAAGATCAAGGTAAAGATATCCCTATTGCAATAAAATGTATCCAGTGAACTGAGACATCTTTCTCCTTTAGGTTAGTCTCTGACTACTCCTAGTTTATTTCTTTTTCTTTTTCAAGTACTTTCTACACTATCTTCTTTTTACCTAGACTGGCATTAATATGACTCATCCAATTGTTGGGATGAGTAAAAAAAAAAGTGTTTCAGTTTATATGTAGAGCTCTGGGAATATAGACAGAGAACCTGCTACACATTACCAGGAAAGTTGTTCAGCTCTGCTTGTGCTCTTCGTGGGTTCCCTGCTTGCCCTGTAGATTAGGAAAGAAATCAGTACCTGTCCTATCGCTGATTTGCAGTACTGCTGTCTCAGCAGTCATTCAAGTTAATGTTCTCTCATTCCAGATTGAAAATTAAGGTGATAACATTGTGTCGTTTTGGGTTTTTTGGGTGCCAAAATTAAATATAAACTTCAGTCTCCAACAACAGTGATTTTCTCCTGTTTTGATCCAGTTTGAAGACTCATACCAAGGAAAAAAACTTTGTCAAAGTTTCATGGTATGAATCAACCACTAGTGGTCCATAGGTTCCTACAGCTGTGCAGATCAGAAGGTGAAAGCAGTTGTAATAAAAACTGATCATGTCTTTCAGTTTGACACATTTCAAATTTGTGCTATATTTCAGACCATCAGTATCCACTAGAGGGGCCCATAAAGGTGAAGAAGACCCTTGGGGCTCTTCATTCAGAGGTGTATAAATGTAAACAAAACCTGAAAGAACTGTATATTACACATGTAAAACTTCATTTGGTATTCTAGGCACATTTGCCCCTTTTTATGACACTTCCTCCTGCTGGATGTGAAGCAATTTACAGTGAGAGAGAGATTTTTAGGGTAGACATAATTGCATGTAATTGTCATTTCCTGAAGAAATGGAGTTAGAAGGGTTACTGCTTCCTCACTTGCTTTCGAACAGAAGTCTTTGTGTGTGTTGTAAATTAACTGAATTTTGTCTTGTAATTAAAAAAATTATCTCTAGCATGCTTTTAGGATTCCATGTCTCTCCAAGGTACTGCAATATTGGTGATTTGTCTGCCTGATAATTTAGTTCTCAAAAGTGGAGAATTGTTATCAGCATGTCTTGCAGTGTCATTATCTGTTGAAAAGTACACTTTCAGATAATTATTCAGAGGTAGAAATTACTTTATTTAGATAAGTGTAGATAATCTTTGAAATGAATGTATGCATGGAAAATAAGCTTCAGTATCAGAAATAAACTATGATGTGTGATGTTCCATAATGGGTAAATCAGTTGTGTATTGTCTCAGTTGTGTTTGCAGATTTGAGAAGAAGCCTAATTTCTGTCCGTGGCCAGAGATGGCCTGGCTCTCCAGTGTACACTTACGTTTTCACAAAGGCTGGTGCTTTAGGCTAGACTTTATTCTGAAGCCCCTGAAATAGCATGTGTTAAGTGTCCTCAGAGGACAATGTCTTAAGGGAGTCAGTAAACCTGTTTAATTCATCTTCTTCTCCCCTAGGCGAGAAAGTTGTGATACAAAGTGTGAATTTCTTCTGAATACTCTGATGATTTATTTCTGTAAAGGCAAGCAGTTCTTTCTCGGGGTTTTTTTCACTTGTGTGCTGACGAACATTGATTTGTTGTTCCCACAAGATGGAGCTGTCTACATATGTAATTAACATGGGATTTATACTACTAGTGCATCTTAGGGACCTCTGTCAAAATACTGGTTTAAATCCCAGCTCACAATTTTGTTAGTATTCTTGCAGAACAGGATACAATGTATGACACAAAACAGTAACTATTATTTTAAGAAGGTAGGGTAGTCTTGTGATTAAGGCATTGGGAGGTACACAGTATTGCTTTCTTCCCCTCTATTTTGAACATTTATTCCCTGTATTATTTTCGATTAAATATTGTGGTAATACCCCCGAGATTAAAAACCAGTACTTTATTATTATTATATTTAAGCATAAGCGGCCTTAATATTGAGTAAAACGTAATCACTACTGATGTTTTTAACAGTGAAAACTGTATTACCTGTGCTACATTGTATGTACTTTGAGAACTTCTGGCTGTGTTTTCTGGAATTTTTCGATAACATTTAAAAGAGAAATCTTCTGATTGCAAAAGATTTCCTTTTGTCAGTATTTTAACAGCATATCTGAAAGTGTTGGCACGTATGTGAAATTGATAAAAAGTTATCAAGGCAGCTATTGGATACCCTCAAATCATCAGGCAATAACTAAGTCCAAAAAGACAGTGCATTGCTACCATCAAAGAAAGTTTAGTGTTACAAACTCAAGTGTGGAGTTCCTCTTGCACCATCTTTTTGCAGTCTCATTCTCATTTTAGATATATTTTCTTTACTGAGTTTTACCGCTGTTTTCCTTTATACTTACATTACACAATTTACAGTTTGAATACATGGTGATAGGTAGAAGTCTCCTATCTTTGTGATAATGCCGCTGCTTTCTCACTTCTCTTTGAGAACACTGGACGGAGACCTAAACTTGGAGGCTTCTTCCACCCTAAAACAAAAAGGCTAAAGAAAGCAGTAATGAATTGCACTTTCGTTTCTGTGTGTGGTTTTTTTTGTTTGTTTGGTTTTGTTGGTTTGGTTTTGTTGGGGTTTTTTGTTTGTTCAGGGTTCTCCTCTCCTCGCCTCGCCTCGCCTCGCCTCCCCTCTCCTCCGCTCCCCTCCCCTCCCCTCCCCTCTCCTCCCCCTAGTGCAGGTGGTGAGTCCAGCCCATTTAGATGAGGCTCATGCTTGCCAGTTATCTATGAAGGCACTTTGATGCATCTGATCCTCCTAATCTTTTTTTTCTTCTCCGAGGGCTCTGAAGATAGTTGAATGCCCCTTTGTGTCCACCCTGTACCTTCCAGCCTCTCTGACCCTTTTCTTAATGGAGCAGTATTCATGTAACCAACCTGTGTATTTTGGAGTGCTGCAACATCACTCGTTGAACCTTTTTCTCATCCCTTCCCCATTTCTTTACAGGTGACAGTGCTATGCTCCAGATGCTTGCCCCTGTGTCTTCTCATGCAGAACATTAGGTTGCCTAATGAGGCCTCACTCAATGCCCACTGTGTCTTGCATCTTTCTTTCCTCCCAGGGCAGGATGCTGCTTCTCCCTCCAGCCAGCACTGGGTGTGGGTATTTTCACCTGGCAGATGCAGGTCACTTGTGACCATTCACCACAGCCCTTTAAAGCTCAGTCATCCTCGGCAGCCTTTAGGGAGCCCTTTCAGGCAGTCTGACAGGAACCTCAATAGGAGAGACTTATGGGCACACATTTACTCCTTCCAGCTGTCATTTCAAACTGTGGTGGTGGAAATGGTGAGGGTGAACCACTTTATAGGTCAACAATCTTGTTTTTCCGCTGGTGCACTTTGGCGGAAAGAACCTGCTTTCAGTACCATAGCCTTATTTTTCTGTCCTAAGCAAAAGGGGGTATTCTTGGAATATTTTATTCAATAGATTTTTTTTCCTCTGAGAAAATATCTATAACAAGCAGAATGTAAGGAATTGGCTTTCTTCCTTCAACATGTAGGAGAGCATATTGCCTTTCTTATGTCTCTTAAGTTCAGTTGCTTCTCTGAATATATTGTATGAGGTCAAAAGAAACTCAAAAAAGTATAAAGAATTTTGTTACAGCAGTCTTTTCTGTCTCTTCTGCATCCTTTTCTTCATTGAAAGGTCATGTTCCTGTCAGACACTCAGCTGTAGGTTTGTTGCGCTGATGATGAGCCCAGATCTCAGCAAAGCCCCGATGTCTGGTTAGAAAAGGGAATCTTGAAGAATATGGGAAATGACACTTCTCCAAGAAGACTGGGAGGGGAAGTACTTTCTGTCTACTGAAGAGTTTTAGAGACTTTGACTCATGGTTACCTGGTTCTTGAACTTAAGGCTGTACTTCTGCAAGCAACAGTGAAACTTGGAACTTCAGCCTTTTCCTCATCTTTTTTTAGTTTTTATTTTTTTAAAAACCAGCTTCTCCTTATAAATACCTGGAGAAAACTTTGTAATTATGGAAGGAAATTAGAGGCTAAAAAAGCAATTTAAAGATTTTTGATCACTTCTATTTTTTAACACACGTAGTTTGCAGTACAAATCATCCTCATTGCTGCTCTCATTCTGTGTGAAAAGCTACTTGAAAATTGCCTGTCTTTGCTGTTGTTGCTATATGAAATTATTAATCAATTTTTTGAAATGTCTGTGCCTTGTCTTTGCTGGGAGACTCCAAACCTTTGGTCTTGGTACAGTTCTATGTAAAACCTCTTCTCCTGCTTCCTCTGCCAAAGTCTAAAGCTTTAAATTGCCCTCTGCCTCTTTTGCTTGTTCTTATGCTTGAGCACTTTCCCATGCAGATTTCTGTTTCTGATGCTGCTTAGCAAACTACACCAGTAATTTCTCCCAAGTCATGTTTCCTCCTGGAGGTTTTGAAGTGAACTATTCAAGAATTAGTAAAATAAGCCAAAAGACCTGATTCTAGCCCTTCCTGACAGTTAGATCCCATGGAGGAAGCAGCCTTAGGTGTGTGCATGTTCACGGTTTTGCCCTGGGAGCCGTTGGGCACGGGCAGGCGGGGACAGAGCCTTGAGGATTGCCAGGGGTCCGGCTGCTGCCACACAATGCTCCGGTCATTCCGGCTGGAGTCATCCGACCCTGATTTAGTTGGATAACTCTGCTGTTAGGAATACCGGGAAAGCAAATTTGTATGTTTGCACTTCTTTATATTTAGCAAAGAGTGGAATTTGATGGAAAAGCGATCCGTGCTATTTGAGGTGGTTGGAGAAACTGATTCTTTTGTACCCATATTTGAGCATTAGGGCATAAATAACAGACCAGTGAGGCTCAGGTCAACCATGATGTAACTGGTTAAGCACCTGGATTAATGCCATAAGGGCTGGGTTTTGTGCCATCAGTTCTCGGTTTTGTGCCATTTTTGTTTTAATGCTGATTTTGGTGGAGTGGATCCACCAAATGATGCCACTAACATCGAGTTTGCTCGCTTTTATTTTCTTTTTAAGAGAGATTGGTTTCAATAAAGATCGTTGCATACATACTATTTTCAACTGGGGATCAAAGTAAACTTTGATTTTTCTTATTTGTATTTAATAGGTCTGTATATGATGACCAACCAAATGCACATCAGAAGTTTATGGAAAAACTTGATGCCTGCATACGTAACCATGACAGGGAAATAGAAAAGATGTGCAATTTTCACCATCAGGGCTTTGTGGATGCTATTACAGAACTTCTTAAAGTTAGGGCTGATGCAGAAAAACTAAAGGTAAGGAATAAGCTTTTCTGAGTTTCATATATCATTATCTTTGAATCTAAAAGAAGGAGCTGGACCCTTCTGCTGAAGATTAACTTAGTGTTTATCACATGCACTCTCATGTTTGCAGCAATTTTTTAGAGGTGGATTGAATAGGATTTGTGGTTAAAGCCATGTTGCCTGATACAGTAATTTACATTTACAAAGCTGAATATTTTATTAGATCTCATTCTGATTTTTTTAATGTATGTTTTCAGAAAATGCTACCAAGTTATTTTGCCTTTTTTTAAGACTTTCTCAGAAGGTAAAGGACAACAAATGATAAACACACTATTTTTTAAATAGATCTTTTCCTAATCATGCGTTTATATGTCAGACCTTAGAAGAATTTGAAGTCCTTATTAGAAAACTAAAAATACCACAATTATGCATGAAAAAAAATTGTTCTTTACTTTGTAATGAGCAGGAGAGTAGGTGATGTTAGTAGTTTTCATGAGATATGAGAACCAAGATTTACTCACAGATCAGAATGCAGAATAGTGAATTATGAGATCCGTCCCTTTTAGCTCTCCTTACACTTTTGAGAGCAAAATATGCACACCAGACAGAATGAGCATAGTTCATCAGAGGTTATGATTAGAAGACCATTATATAAAGGATATTCAGATAACAAGAGACCAAATACAGCATCAATGAGGTCATTGAGCATCTTTGTTCAGAAATTAATGAGATTTTTAATAAACTAGAATGTGCTTCCTTATTATGATGACCTAATGAGTCACTTACTATGTGGGAAAATCTGAGGTTGAGCTTTGCCTGCACCTGCAGCATTAAAATGTTGCTGTGGTTTGGAGATTTCCACGTTTGATGTTAATCAACCACCCAGTGTTTGCATTCAGCAAAGTATGAATGTTTAATTACCATAAAATGCAATCACCATTTCTTACAGACAATGAATGGCCCATAGAGCTCATTGAGGTTATCAAAAAGGGACCAGTGGTCAATTGGGTCAATGATTTGAATTGTTTGACAGACCTACAGAAACAAGGAAAGTTCAAAAATCCCAAGTAAATTTGAGAAGTTTGCCACAGAATCTGTTAGAAAGAACTGTCATAAGTAATTGAAGTTAACAAAAGCCCTTTGCGATCAAAAGTTCAAGTTCAAGCTGTAGAGTTAATTTGAATTTGCATTTCTTTGTTCTAAGTTTCTCAGGAAGCATGATCTGATTACAAGGGTGAGCAGTCACATCAGGGCAATATATGCATATTTGTCTAACAAAGGTGAAATTATTTTTAAGGTCCAAGTTACTGATACCAACCGAAGGCTTCAGGATGCTGGGAAAGAGGTGAGAAAATGGTGCTTCCTATATGGGCATTATGAATATTTGTAGCAAAATAAATTTTTTTGCATAATTTAAGTGTGATTTTCTTTCCTTTTTTTTTTTAAAAAAAAAACCTTCAAGGTGATAGCCCAAACAGAGGAAATCATCCGATGCAGAGTTCAACAACGGAATATTACAACAGTTGTGGAAAAACTACAGTTGTGTCTTCCAGGTGAGTGACCTATAGCTAAATAAGATGGCAAATTAAATAAAGTAAGTCACAATAGCCAAAAGGAAAAGACTTTTATTTTTTCTAAGTTGTAGTCCTGTAACATCCAGTTTAATGAAAAAATTGATAGGTTTTTAAAAGATGTCAACATGTAGGTTCCATGTCTTTTGTAATAAATGACACAGAGCAATTGCAACACTGTCAGAAGACAGTGAGACATTTAAATGATGCAAACAATGTAGCCACATACAGCTTTGAATGAACTAATATTTTTATTATGGTAAACAATTAATTTTTTGCTTGAGAGGGTGGGTTTTACTGTTTGAATACTGGGGAAAATACTAATGATGCTCTTTCAACATTGTACTTCTAGCTCTGTGTCACTACAGGTGTTTTGAAATAAAACGTGAGGGCTCTAAGTGTTGTTTCAGGAAGGTAATATTGTAGGATTGCACATAAGCTCCATAAGGGTTTTATCCTGTTTGTCATATTGGTCTAAAGTAGATTTGAGAATTTTTCTTTGTGAAGTCTTGTTGACATGTTCTGAGTACAGTAGGTGGTACTGTTGCCTTTTTATGGAGACAGGCCATGGACTGGTAATGCAGATAAGGTTGTGGCATGTAGTAAGTGAATGAATATGCTTGATATGTATAGTGTTGACTGTTTTGTTAATCTTAATTATTTTTGATTTAAAAGCTGTTAAGAGTTCAGTTATTTTTTTCTTTTTTAGCTGCATTCTAGAATATTTTTTTGCTAGGTTTGTCACATTTATGCTACTGTAGGAGTTAAATAAGGTAAATATAGCACATCCTTTTCTATTTCTAATTTTGTCCTTTACAGTATATATTTTCCTCTTTTATTAACTAAAGCCACAGTAAGACTCACAAGTTAATCTCCTTGTTTTTATGCAGTGCTGGAAATGTACAGCAAACTAAAAGAACAGATGAGTGTAAAAAGGTAAGTAAACTTATTTCTATGAAAAGAAATGTAACATTTGTAAGTAAGTCGACAGAATAGCAAACACTTATGTAGAGACGTAGCTAAGTCTGTAGCTTGGTGTCTGTGTAGCCTTTGTTTCCTAATACTGGTCTGTATTTCAAGAATATTTGAAAATGTTATATTAAAGAACTTCTAGGGCCTTAGTGATTGCCATGAAAAATAATGTTTACTTAAATGGGTATGACATGTAATGAAATTATGATTATAAAATGTGAAATAAAATTTACTCTTCTTTATTACTTAAAGCGGTTTAAGAAGCGAGACAAGTAAGATCCTTAGGGACTAAAGATCTTTCAGAGTACATTAATATCTAATTAATATATCATCATATATTTAAACCAAACTCAGAATGCAAGAAGAAAGGACATTTTACTGCTTATACCTGTCTTTAGACCTATCTGGTTTCTCTATGCTTTTGTGTCAATGGGACTATGAGAATGAAGTGCAGATAATGTGTTGTGGTTTGGGGTTTTTCGCTCTGTGACAAGTTGACTTGTTAAAAAGAATTTAAAGTGTAATTAAAAATTAATTTCTGGAATAATAGTTTATAACTGGTACATGACCAGCTGCTCCTTCCGATTGTGTCTCCACTTTTCGTCTTCTCAGGGAGCCACTCACTGCTGCTGCAGTCCCAGTATCTCCAGTTCTTCCTCCCTCCATAGCAGCTTGGCTGCTCCTGCCCCATGCTTTAGCTGCATCCTGCCCCACTGGGGCTGCTGCCTGCACCTTGCACACCCACCCCAGCAATACTGCTGCTGCTGTTTTCTTCTTCATGATTTCCATATCATCACTGCCACCATGATCCCTGCCTGGTTTGCTCAGTCACACCAGTGCTCTGTGCCTGCCCTTTCTGGATTCCTGGTTGCTCTCAGTGCCTCTTTGTGCACTTGGCACTACCGTAGGGAGCTCCTGCTGACAGATCTGTGTGGACAGGACTGTTTCCATTTGGAACTGGCTGTGCATAGTCAGTGGTCTGCAGGGCTGCTATGTAATCCAGATTTGCTTTTGGACTGTTTGTCTGGATTTCAGTTTCTGAGTAGCCAGCACCTCCTACCATACTGTTGGACATCTGAAAACCCTCAACAGCAGCCACTGTGTATGAGCAATCAGCTCTGAAGCCTGTGTGCAGACACGTCCAAAATGCTTCAGATTAACTGTACGCATCAGATCTATGAACATTGCAGCGAATCTGATACATCTTTGACAGTGATGTATGTGCTACATGATACCTGTCCATGTTTGCTCTCTGGGAGGTCTTTGCAGAAATACAAAAGCTTTAAGAATGACCTTACAGCTATGGCACTATGGTGTCTCTTATTATAATTAAAACTTGCTGTATGTGAACCAGTGTGGTAGATCTCATGTATACAATAGACTATCTCATCTATACAATTGACTGCTATACAATATTACCTCTGAACAGGACATTGGTTCGGCATCTGCTTAGAGTAGCTGGCATGCAGTGGTGGTAGTAGCATGTTATTGCAGTGTTCTTGGAGCAGCTCTGCAGAAAGATGTAAACAGTCCCCTTGCTACTCCAGTCAGAGATCAGACTGAAGAGTGTGCTGTCTGAATCACACCACTTCCCTCTGCAAGGTCTTTTGTGGACTATGCTATATTTAGTGTGCTGAAAATATTGGAAACACTGGGTTGAAGGCCTGCCATACCCTTGCTCTGTCAGGCAAGGCAAGCAGCATTCGGGTTTTTGAATTACAGGGGAAGTTGTAGTTCCTAATGTCATCATGTAAAGAGCATTTAGGTGAGATAAAATTGCTGATGGTTTGTAGCATTTTGACTCCATATTTGCTAGTGGTTTTGTAGAGTCCACTGATGGTTGATGCGCTTTCTGAGAAACCATCAGTACTCTTCAAATCTTAAACTCATATCTGATAATTTTCCCATGGAAGTTGTTGCCAGACAGGAAGTCTTAAAAGTCAAAGGACTCCTGAATTGAGGGGTTTGGACGTGTTATTGTCACACCATAAAAAGATCTAAAGCAGAGGGGAAATGCCATAGCTTTGATGTACCATGCCTTGAAATCACATAGAGTGCAGAAGGCTTAGATTCTGCTGCAGGCTACTGCTTCAGCTCAGGTAGCTCTTTCATTAGCTACACTGCAGTTACTATTTTGCCTGTGACTTAAAATTCCGTATAATACAGCCTACAGGTGGCTATCCCATGGAACTTGCAGGTAATTCAAGTGGTAATTTCGTTGTGGCTCAACAGAGTGCATGTGTTCTGGCCTTTATCACTACTAAAAGATTGAGCAACAGAGACTACATCCATAGTGTCAGTGCAAAGACCTGACAGTTGATGTGTGCACATACAAGGGATTTCAAAGCTGATCTTCCGAAGTTTTGCTGTGAAGTTTTTTCCTGGAAGAATCAGAGAACAGTCACAGTCCTGGACATAACAAAGCAATGAGGAATGTTTATTTTTGGCAAAGATAATTTCTCATAAACTTTCATTGAGTTTTTTTTAGTGCAGCAAAGCTTTCATTGCTCTTTTTTAATAAAAAGACATCTTGACTTTCTCTGCTTGTGGCCTTTTGGAACATACTTTTGTTATTCCATTGTCTTACAGTCTTGTACCATGAATAAAACTCTCAATTCTAATGTTTGAAGGAAGGGAAAACAAAAGTATGGATACTATATATGTTTGGGGGATAGTTGTTACAGGAAAGATTGGAATTTCATTTCCTTTTTTCCCTGGTAGACCTCTTTTAAGATAATGCAGGATTTTGGATCTGGAATACATACCGGTTTGTGCAGGTGGAATGGAGGTTTACAGAGAAGTCCAAAAAGCTATGCTGATAGCAACTTTTGGTCCTTACCAACATGGGTAACGTTTGAACTGATGACCTAGAGGTGAAAGGCTCTGTATCCTATTTATCTGTCTCCTGAGCCATGGATAACGCAAGTTGACAAGAACTGTAGTAGTGAGAGGAAGTAACCGCAGAATCTGCTCTAAACAGACACAGTTGGCTGGAAAGAGTTACAGAGGGTTTAAAGTCTTAACTGCGGAAGCACAAAGGAGAAGTGTGGTTTCTTTGCTGCTCTCCCAACCGCCTAGTGGGGGCTATGCACTTAGACAATTCAAGCTTGAATTTTAAGTCAGAGATAACGTCATCACACATTCCATACAGCGCTGTTACCATGGCCTTAGTGTTTGGATTTTGATATGTGGCTTGGGAGAAAGGTCCCAGCTGCTTCAAGTGATTGTGGTCTAAATGGAAATAGTTAGAACTGATGTTTTTGCAAGACTTTTTCCACAGTAAATATTACAAAAAACCCAAACCCATCATACAATGAAAATAAATAAGTCAGTGTGCTAAGGTTGTTGCTGAATCTTCTCAAATCTTCTGTGAGATGGACTGAAGAATGAGTATAGTGTTCCAGACTGAGCTTTTTGCCCTGAAAGACTTGGATTTGTTTTTTGACCTTGCTATAAGCTTTTTTCCAAACTGTGGGGAAGACAGAGTTAATTAGTTATTTAAGTTACTGAAACTCACTGAGACGGCCATGCAGCCTTTTTCTGCATAAACCTTCCAAGCATCCAAATAAACCTTAAGACATAAAGGATACAAATATGAAAAGTTCATAATTTGTTTAATTTGGTTTTACCCATATGTGTATGGATATATATCAGAATAGATAAAACCATGGTAATTTGATTTTGTTTTTCTGCATTGTTTTGGAACCATGTCAGAATGAAACACTGGATTTTACCAGCTGCAAATCAATGCTTCCCAGAGGTACCATGGATCTGGCAAAAAAACCCATCAAAATTTATATTTGACACTGAACTGTCAGCTGCTTTCTTTATCACCATTCTTAAGCCTTATTAGTTCAATAATTTCACTTTTAAAAAAAATTTCCTAGCACATCATTATTGACAAGAAAGGTATTCCACAGATCTTGGTTTTTTCCACACAGCAACTCTTTAATCTGATTTTTGGAAATACTGAGCTTTTGATTCACTTTATACAAGTTTCAGAGTTATTAGTGCCCCTATCTCAGTTCGTGGTCCTTGGGGCAACTGACAAAATTGGTATGCTGGGGAAGTTTAAAAATTAGGTTTTAAGTTGGTAAGGCAACTAGATTTGAAAACAAAATAAATACTTGTTGTAAAAGGATTTCAATTGCAATTTCAACATGTCACCTTCAGGATCTCTCTGAATATTACTTTTCTGGAGCATTATTGAAAAATTCCAAGGAACTCCATTTAATGTGTTTGGTAGCAAAGTTTTGTGTATTTACTCAATGGAAATGTAGTAAGCAAGAATATACAGTATTTCCTCTAAGAGAAACACTAAAGTTGGAGAATACTACTATTTTTTCTTTGTGAAGTAAGTTTATTTTCTTAATTAAAATAAAATGAGGATTCTGTCTCTTGTTTTTTTTTCAGCAGGAAATTTTGGGATATAACTACATGGTTTTTTACTTAATAAGCTTGTGTGCAAATAAATTATTCTCAGTAAAATTCAGTCTTTGAGTTCATCTTGCTCCTGGTCTTTGTAATTTCTTTACTGCTGTAGTTTAACTTGGTAGGGCTTTTTTAGTAAGTTATGGTATTTCTCTTTACTGACTCCAAACAACACTCTGCTGATAAGAATCTTAAAAGCTCTTTGTCATTTAAAGCATAAATGCATACTTCATATACACTAAAATAATGGTAATTTTCTTTTACTTTTGTTTATTTTCTGTGTTGATGTTTCATATTCTATACTGACCTGACTGTTCTGTGCCTGGGGCATTTTGGAAAGAATAAGATGATGCAAAACACTAATATTAATCTTTGAAAGGGGGGGGTGGTGGCTGTTTGTTGTGAGGTTTTTTTTGTTTACTTTTGTGTTATGTTTTCATTTTTTCTGTCCTGGTTCTTACTAGTATTAGAAGGTTCATTTTTTATAGTTTGGCTATGTTGGTAAAATCCATTGTGCAGTTTTCTTATTCTGGTGTCAAAATGGGTCAGTTCTGCACAGTTGTAACATATGACCCAAACTGGTGTTTCAAACTTGTGTCTTCAGTTTAAAAAAATTACAATTTTTGCATTGAGGAGCATATTCCCACAAGATTAGCTCAGAAGACTAGACAGAAGAATGCTATATTTATATGAAAAAATAACTTTGAAGATAGTTCTTTAACTTATTTGTAGTCACATGGGCAATCTTTGCCTTATGTGATTGATAATATGTGATGGGAACTAATAATACTGTCAAAATCTTCAGCATTGAGTTAAATCTATGGAAAGTTTTAAAATCTAAATACGTAAATACATCCTTCTGTGACATGATATGCAAAACTTTTTAGTTTAAATCCTGACCTGCAGATGACCTTCAAATTAATAAGACTTCAGTGCTTTATCAGAACAGATGTTAAAAGGGCAAGGTCCTGAGCTCCATATATGTATAATTAGTAAGGGACTCTAGAATGGATTTAAAATGGATTATGTTAATTCTGATCCTAGAGCCAGCAGTCAAAAACCTTCCAGATGAACTAACAGTGTTCTGATAAGCTGATCTGTATAATTTAAATAAAAACCTTTTATACGATTTTGATGCTATTATGGTTTTATTCCCCAGAAGTCTCACCATGTGGCACTCTCTGCCATTTTCTATTTAGAAAAACAAAACCCACACATATAAACCCCCCAGACCTTTTCTTATGGGCAACATTCCTGTCACCTTATGTATATTTTATATAAACCAAGTATATAATAAACAAAAGCTCCTGATTTACACTTGAAACCTCTTTATTTGCAGTCTTCTGAAAGCAGCTCTGTTCTGGAATAAAAGAGAAGATTTTTCCCATCCTCCAGCTATGCTAAGTTGTTAACTTAGAAATGTCTTGATTAAGAATATTCAAAACACTGTCTTAATTTCAGAATTGAACAAGAAGTCATGACTCTAGTGTTAGTAATTTGTTATTGCTTGTGTACTGAAGGAAGCCAGAAACTTGAATTATGTTTTTTGAAAGTGTTTACTCACTATATTTACAAAGTAATGTCCAGAAACTAAAGAACTGTAAAGGACAATTTTCCAAGTTTTCTCATTTGAAGGGATTTTCCTCATATTTAGCTTTTTCCTTCAAAATAATTTGGTAATTTTTCAAAACAGATTATGTGGGACTTTCAGGAAGAAAATGGAACTAAGATTATGGAAGAAAAGGGGTTAAGGATAAAAAATGGGTTAAGGATATTACTCCATATTACTCCATACTTGTGGAAAGAAAGGGCTGGAATGAGCAGCAGGTTAACTCCATCTGATCTGAGAGTTTCTGCTTTTCCCATTTAAGACTGAGCTAGAAGGCATTGGTTTGCCTTACTCTGTTCTACTTGGACAAACTAAATTCATTTTCAAATTCAAATTCAAATGCCTCCAGGGCTGAGTAGCTGGTAATAATACTACATAAAGGGAAATTATTGTCACGTCTGCAATTGACTGCTGTCCTACTCACGTTTAACCTGGTTCCTATACCTCTCTTTAAAATGTGGTTGAGATCACAGTTTTGTTGATTATAGTACTTTGTTGATTCAATGTAGTTGTTTTCTGGGTGGGATAGACTGTATTTTCTCAGAAGAGTTAATAGGTTTGTGGTTTACAGCAAAATATGATATACTGCTGGAAAAAGCATTGGTCAGGATAGGTGTATACGTGTCTTTTCTGACTAAGGATGGTGGAAAGACGGTGGGCGAAGATGTGTGTTTGTGTTCACATACCTGAAGAAGGCAGATACCTGCAGGCATGCTTTTTCAAGATTTTTTTCATTGTTTGGTGCACGTACTGCAGTGTTGGGTGATTGGCAGTTTGCGTTTCAGAAAAAAACCCCAACTCATAAAAAACCTTGATCAGTTCGGTCCAGAAGGGAAGGTAATGGTAATGACTTCAGTGTCTCCATTCTGCAGAGTGTTCCATGTGGTACTGGAACTATTGATCAGAACAGTTAATACTATAGGAGCCTACTTAAAATTTTGACTTGGCTGAGCTGCTCTGGCACTTCATTGGTTTTTTTTTTCAAACTTTATATGGATGACCTTTTGATTGTTAATTTTTCTAAGAAGAGAGTAAATTAATTATATGCGTATTGGTTGCATGTGTGATATTGATAAATATCAATTTATCGATAAATTGATACATTTATTGATAAATTTATCAATTTATCAATAAATGAATTGATATTTATCTAATATATAAACAATATATTAAATATATTTTTATATTTAATTATTAATATCAATTATATTTAATTATTAAAATAATTGATAAATTATTTTATTAACTTTTTATAAGAAGCTACATAATTTTATTTTAATCTCTTTGTAGATACTATTCTGCTTTGAAAACAATGGAGCAGCTAGAAAATCTGTATCTTCCTAGAGTTAGCCAATACCGCTTTTGCCAGATAATGATAGAAAATCTTCCAAAACTGCGGGAAGAAATAAAAGAAATATCCATGTCAGATCTGAAGGATTTCTTAGAGAGTATTCGAAAGCATTCTGACAGAATTGGGGAAACTGCTATGAAGCAGGTAAGCCGGCCTAACAGGATGACTTTGGTCCTGTTGTTTACTGAAAATTTCAGTTTCATTAGTCTCAGTATCCCAGAAAATTTGTCCAAGGATTACAGTCATCCCATAGACCTCTGAGTAAAGATGGAAAGCTGTGAAATGCTAACATGTTGTGTAGTTTTTATCAGTGTCCTAGACAAGAAGTAGTTTCCTCCCTGAGAAAGGAAGGAGAGATGCTGTATATCTCAGGTTTCAAGAAATTATGAAATACTTTGAGTAGTCAACTCCTGGACAGTCTGTTTCTCAGCAGCTGCTGCACCAAAACAAAGAGCAGCCTATCTAGCCAGCTGGCCAGGATGACTTAGACAGAAGAAGTGTTGAGGTAACTGCCTAGTTCTCTCTAAAGTGCTACTCGTACAGAAGATGGAGGTAAGGGCCAGGAGGACACTGAGACAGCTGGAGGCCTTGCCTGCTCCATCACAAAATAATCTGCCACTTCAGAGCACTGGTACTGGGCAAGGTTTAAAGCAGTTAATGCTTTTAGAATTTATTCAGAGAGCAAATAAAGTTTTCATTTGACTTCTCGTTGGCAGAATTCAGGTTGGGTTGCCATTTTGTCATCTAAGGTTCTTGTAAAATGCAGCATTGATTATTATAAATGAAACTTAATTGCAAGGTTGTGCTGTGTTGCCTTCAATGGTAAGGACAGTATAGTGCCCTTGACTTCTGCAGCTGACTGCTCACTTAGACTTAACTGAAGGCAGCAAAAAAATAGCTGGGAACTCAGATACCTGTACTTCATTTAAATATTGATTCTCTGTTTGCAATTTATGATCACGAAAATTACAGATTGATTTTTTTATTTTTTCTGCCTTTAAAATTGTATTCTGGGAATTAGGGAAAAATTATGCAGGATTCATTTATCATTTGAATTGAATTCATTTATCATCCCAAACTGATGAAAGGCAGAATCACTGGTGTAGGCTGAGGGCACATGCATCTTGCAGTTATACTGATGTGTAATCAATTGTACCACCTGTTTTTCATGTCATAGCATATACTCATCAGTGATGAAATTTGAATTACATGCCTCTTAATTGGTTCTACTCTTAAAACAGGCACAGCAGCAGAAAACCTTTAGTGCTGCTCTTCAGAAGCAGAATAATGTAAACTATGGTCGGAATATGCATTTAGGTAGAAACAGAATTTTGGAATCCAAGAATGAAATCACATTGAAGCGAACATTTGAAGATGAGGATGAACATGAAGAAGAGGTAACTTTGTACTAAATCAGTTCAACTTACTTAAAGTGAATTTTGTAGGTTTATTGAACAAAGCTCTCAGTACACTGTCTTTAGATGTTAACATTAGTTAGAAAAACACACGGAACACTTTCAAGGGGTACCAGTCCAGATCAGCATTTTAGGGTGAAAAATTAATGCTGAAATATTAGTTGTATTAATGCTAGCTTTAGCATTATGTTTGAGGACATTTAGTTGGAAAGGACTTGCAGTTATTCTGGAATTCAGTTGCAATTTACATCATGCATTACCTGCCCACTGTTACGTGGCCCACTGGAATATTCTGGTGTTGCTAAATCCAGCACTTTGGTGTTGAGGACCTCAACTTGGGTTAGAACTCTTTCATCTGTCAAATACTCAGTATTCCTAAATTGAATAAAACAGTGAGTATTTAGACCTTTAATTCTGATGCTCTGGAAACAGAGAGAAAGGAGTGTGGTACTGTAACACAAATAAAATGTATTACTGTAATACAAAGGGAGGAGAGATTGGAACAATTGTTTTATTGTTTTCTAATAGAAGCCATCCATTTTTGAGTCCTTACTATGTAGACAAGTTCTGTTGGTAGTATGTCCCATTTTGCACATTATATGCTTATTATGTTTTCTATACTCTTCTTTTTCCTTTCCTTCTTCAGATTTTAACTGCCCAAGATCTTGTAGACTTTTCTCCAGTCTATAGGTGTTTGCACATCTACTCAGTTTTGGTATGTATTGAGGTGACCTCAAAAAGAGATTTAAATTTTTGAAGTTGCATATTCATTTTCACGTTGTTCATACTCTTAAAAGTTCCCAAACAGGCAAGTATATTGCTTCTAGTGTTAGTAGTTCTGGATGAACCAGCTGAGATGGGTAGAGTATGGATACTCAGGGCATGAGCCCAGCTGTTCTTTTGTATGCATAATAAAGGACACTCCACAAGGCATTAATTACCTAGGTGTTTTTAAGTATATATGTAAAATACGCATGTTTGCCTTAATACTGGTATTAGCACTTTTGCAGTTCCCACAAGTACTCCATGTTACCCAGATATTTGGATGAACATTACAAAACACAGGAATATTCAGTCTGAATCTTGTGAAGGTCAGAGTAGTAGTGAAAAATAGGAAGCAAAACCTGGAGATTCTGACAGGGTGTGCCCAGGCAGATTAGGTTGGATTCAAAGGCAGAGACACAATAGCCCATTTTAGCTTCTGTGGAAGAGGTTCAGTGCACAAGCTTACAAGGATGAAAACTTTTTTTGGGAAACATGGTATCAAATTATTTGTTGTTTTCTGATTTTTCCTACATCTCAGTTACTTTGGAAGTCAGACTACTTATAGAATATAAGTATTCGTAACACGTAGATGATGTACTTGTAAGTATGGCTAATCCTACAGTCTCAGCTGGACGTGGCTTCAAGCATTCAGGCTGGGTTATCTTTTTATGGAATCCTTGCAGCTGTGTTACATGAAGGTTTGCATATTGAAATCCTGTTTAAAATGTTATTTCACTGTCAGGACTGGGTAGAGGTTTGATGCTGGAGGTAGAAGTCAACAGTCTGAAAACTGCACTGAATATTTGGGCTGGAGGTGAATGGTTGGTATCTGATCAGTATGTGTTTGTATGAATTGGAACATACTGTGTAAACAACAGACAGTGTTAGTAAATTTGCATCTTGGTTTCAAGGGGCTATTTTTTGTTTTTAAGCAAAGTCTCTTTTACTTTTAGGCTTTCTTAGGTTAGCAGTATTTCTAAATATGACTAAATATTCATTATGAACTAAATATTCATTGTGAACTAAATAGTCATTATGAACTAAATTTATATCTTATAAAGGAATTAGGTAAGTAGTGCTGTCTTAGTAGTATAAAATTTCTGTAATAATTTGATTTGGAGATTTTTTGGAAGACCAAGTAATGGAATTCTAAATAGCACTGGCCTAATAATAGGCTCATAAAGTAAAAACAAACCTTAAAAATGCTAAGCTGCTTTATTCTGCTTGCATACAAGTTGCTTGTGGTTTAGTAGATAGATGAGTCAATGCAGCACTGATTTCAAATGGACAGTTTCTATTGAATGGTCATCTTAATGAGATGAGTAGGATGTCACTTGAATTTCTCATAATATAATCCTTAGGCACAGAAGGTATTGTATTTTTGAGGATCGTGGTAGGAAAAAAATCCAAATCCCCACTCATTGTAAATCCAAAGAGAATAAGCAAATATTCAATAAATCTCATGTGTGTCTTTCCTCAGGCAAACCTAATGCAGGCAGTGTTCGGATGTGTCATATATTCACAGAAGCATTTTTGTAACAATTTTATAATGCAGTTACTTTCTTGAATAACCTAGACAAATGTTTTAGGAGACAGTGAGTTTCAGTTATACGGTAGTAGGCAATATGCCTTGTCTATGAATATTAATACACTCTGAAAGTTGTAGTTTAAAAATGGACATACTGTTTAAAATGTATAATGTTGCTTGACAAAATGTAGACATGTGAGCAAAATTTCTATTTACGGTACAGACTGTAAGCTTCTCTACAGAAAAAGGTTATTTCTGCGTATTTCATGCATGCAAAACTTTGCTGGTGTCAGCTGGAGGTTTACATGTGGAATAAATCCAAAATATGTGCTTAGTTTAAGAGAATTCTACCCTTAGATTAAGAAGTGCCTTTTTCATACTGAGACAATATTCTTTTTTTGACTACTTACGTCTTTTTTTAGGGTGACGGAGAAATATTTGAAAATTACTACAGAAAACAAAGGAGGAAACAAGCAAGATTAGTTTTGCAACCACAGTCAAGCATGGTAATCAATACTTTTGGTTTTGCATTGATTTGAGCTGAAGCTAATGCTTAGTGGTATTTTTGTTCCTAAACTTGTTTTCTTTTTCACTGAAAGCATGAAACAGTAGAAGGCTATAGAAGATACTTCAGTCAAATTGTAGGGTAAGTTTTCTAAATTAAAATTTATTTCAGTTTTACTGTGTTGATTCTTAATTCAATCTGTGTTCCCCCACTCTCCAAAAACTTTCTTCTGCAAGATTCAGTTTCTGCACAAATCGTGCAGGTGGTTATTGCTGGATCTGAGCAGGAAAGAGCATCCAGATCCTACCCAGCACGGTGCCCTACAAAGACCCTCCAGCATCCTGGGCTCCAGATGGCATGAAACAAACTTCTCATATTTTTACTTCATTCTGAATGAAGCCACAACGGCAAACCTACCAAAGTGTCACTGCTCCAGTAGGGAACGTTTTGGCTATACTTGGGTGTGAAGGGGAGTATTTGCTCTAATATTAGAAACAACTTAATAAGTTCAGTATTATTTTGTTTCAGTTTCTTTGTAGTAGAAGACCACATTTTACATGTAACCCAAGGACTGGTAACTAGAACATACACTGATGAACTCTGGAACATGGCCCTTTCCAAGATCATTGCTGTTCTTAGAACACATTCAGTAAGTGAGAAGTCTTATCAGTATTGCAGTTTAAATCCTCTTACTTCAGAGCTCTGTGTATTTAAAGCTGGGATAGCAACAAAGTGAAAAATTACACCTCTCTCATGTTTTCTTTTTCTTGTGATTAAAAATTGCTCAGATTTGGGAGGGAGCCTGCCAAGCTTTTGTTGTTCCCAACAGTATCAGGCTGTGACCCGCAGCCGTGGGCTATTTGCATAATCCTTCACTGATTTACAACTCACAGGGTCTTCCAAACCTTCTCTTAGTCCAGCAGTTTAGAATATGCAGAGTTAATCTGCTGTTATTATTGCAATCCTTCCTCATTAGTCTCAACTGACCTCTTCATTAGATCAGATTGAATAGTTCAGCACTGAAAGCACCACCAGGAAATAGTTCCTAATTATCATTCCAAATGCTGTGTTTCCAAAATAAACTCCACCAGCAAAACCCTTGGAGCTCTCTCTTCAGTGCTATAGCAGTGTTATGTTTATGTTGAAGTAAAGGTATTAGAAAAATTCTGTATCACTCGGGTATTTTGGTCCATTCAAGTGTGTCTCCTAAAGTTATATTCCTCCCTTAGCTGCAGTGGTGCTGCATGCTATTTCTTACTCCTCTGTGAAAAACCAATGGAATACACATTGTTCACTCAGACTGACTAATAATAAATTGCTTCAGAGTTTACTATTGGTGTAACTTTTACTATAAGAAAAAATAGAAGAATTTTATCTTTCCCTTTTTAAGGTTTGCTAGCAGCACTTCTGTTATGTAGAGTTAATTTTTATTTTTATTAAAATTGATCTTTAATTCAGGGAATATTTTGTATTTCATATATACTCAGTAAAAATGGGGAAAAAGTTGAGATTGCAACCATAGTTATCATAGGACTTTTATTATCAGTGGTACATGAGATGTTCTCATATGTTTTTACTTCTTTTGAGAGAATTGTGATTAATTGAGATATATTTATCTGGAATTCTTTAAAGCTAAATACTTAGCTAGTTAATTGTCTCCATGTGGATTTGTACACCTATATAAGAAAATTATAATTTAAGAGTTGAAGGTAATGTAATCTCTAAAGAACTCTTCGAAGTCTTGTCGTGTACTTGGTCACTGTTTCTTCTCAATGTGCATAACTCACATCAAACCCAATTCTGTCAGAATCTCTCTAACATCATCCTACTGTAGACTAATGTTTAGATAAATAGATCAAACCTTTACTTTTAATAAAATATGCTAAGACCAAAACTTCAAGAAAGGTGAAACAGCTGTATATGGTCTTCAGTCAATACTATATTCTTGTGAAGCTTTAAGTTATTATAATATATATATTTTTTTTACTTTATCCGGTATTGCAAATAGTGAAGCTGACTTGTATGACTCTACACCTCTGAAAATCAAATTTCAGTCATCTAGTAAATAACTTAATGTCTTGACCTTTTTATCATCCAATTTAAATTTGAACTTGTTTGCAAAATATTTTATTAAATTTTACCCATACAGCTGGAAAAAACTGTCTGAGATGGTACAGCGTTAGTTAGACCCAGGCTTGGTGGTCAAAAGAATGTCCTGTGGAACCTCTCTGATACTGATTTAGCCACGTGTGCTTGTGTTCCACTAAAATAAATATAATTTGCTGATTTTCAGTCTTGGTACACCATGGTGGTATTTATTGAATCTTATATTTTAGTTTACTTTTTCTGAACTTTTACACCATTGATAGTTACATAAAAATTTAACATATACTTTTATGTAGCTGGACTAAGTAAAGACAAATTAATCTAAGTTGTATTTCACTAAGGCTGGAGAGTTAACCTGTGACACTATTCTTTGAAAATATATGTCCCATATTTTAAATCCTTTTAACAAAACCAGAATTTCTCACTTTCAGTCATATTGCAGTGATCCTGACCTTGTTCTGGAACTGAAGAATCTCATTGTAGTATTTGCTGATACTTTGCAGGTACATACTGTATTATTAATTTAACTGAAATTCTTGTAGTCAGATTTTAACTTTAGGTGAGTGCAATGTTTGTGTTTTTATGAATCATATATACAAATAAAACCCAAAATTACACAGTAATATTTTAAAAGTGTATTTCTTGCCTTAGGTCCTCATTTTCAGTATTATGAACTGAACATATGGGTTCTGGTCTATCCAGCAAGCATCAGTTATTCATATCTGTGCAAAATTAATGTTAGTTTTGTAATTTGTGTATGCTCTTGTCTTTTAAAATGCTTTACTTTTCATCTTAAAAAGGAATAGCATTCCAGTTATCATTAACTCTTTAGCTGAAAGACCAAGTGAACATCACTGGGAAGTATTCTTGTAATTTTTAACAAGCAAGGACAAATGGGGCAAATTTCCAAATGCATAGGATAAATACTTTGGTAAAAATTTAATAAATCAATGTGTAGTGGTGGGCTGAAAGTACTAGGATTTGTGTTATAGAGGTGACAAGATTGAATAAGTCGTCTCACCTCAGATTTCTGAAATGTCATGATAGGAATTGAGTGTATTGGTTCTTGAACTATCCCCTCTTCATTTTTATCCTTTAGGGCTATGGTTTTCCTGTGAACCGACTATTTGATCTTTTATTTGAGATAAGAGACCAGTACAATGAAACACTTCTTAAAAAGTGGTCTGGGTTGTTCAAGTAAGTACATCAAAATAGTTGTGCCTTTTATATTGCATCTATTGGTTTTGTCTGAGTTCAAGTTTTTATGATGTAATTCTGAAAGAATTTGTTAACTCAAGTGTTGTGTATGAATTTCAGGTTGGTTAGGACTAAGATATTCATCACATGTAACTACTAATTAGTAGAAAAGACATCAAGTGCTGCTTCTATAGTTAATGGAAAAAAGGAGGGTCTCCAAAGGGACATTATCAGAGAAACATGCAGGAAAGAGACATCTGTTTCTCTTCTTTAGGAACCCAATAATTCTAGGTTATTGCAATAGGGCTTTAGGTTCCTAATTTAAGTTGTCTTAATGTTTACTGTTATTTGATACGCATATCTCCTGACAAACTACTGACATTGTCAGTATGTCTTCATGTTTTTTTTAATGAAGGTTGGTTTCCACCAATTCCTTGAGATCATTTAATTGAATAAAATTTAAACCCAGGAATACATCAGCCTGAGACTGTACTCTAAAGCCTGTTTGCAGATGGGGTGTGATGTCTTAATGTGCAGAAATTGTTTGCCATAAAATGTTTCATTACAGAAAACCTTATATTAAATTGACCACTTAAGATTCTCCAGCTCTTTGCGCTTCTATTATAGACATTTGACTAGTACGGAAGTGCAGAGGATGCTGTGGCCATATCCAGCTTGAAGTTCTCTGAATCATCTCCATTGACCATATGTAGCTCTGGTGCCTAAGTGAAACACTGAATATTAGTGTAGGAAAAGTGTAGGTTTCCATAATCAGTAGGTATATTACTCTGGATTACTCTGGAGTGGATTAGTTGCTCTGAGGTTCCTTTGCTGTATTATGCACATATTAAAACACTCCGGGGTATTTTTTTTCCTCTGTGATTCAACACACTGTAAAGAGTCAACGTATATGACGTATTTCCAAAGTAATTAAAAATACTTGAGATGTGTAAAATTCTTAAAACTTTTTGAACATGCACAGCTAAGTGTGGTGGTAAAATTTATATTTATTTACTCATTTTAATACCGGAAAATACTCTAAGTTATATGTCTAAATTTTTTTCACTTCACTTATTTACCAGGGATATTTTTGAAGCAGACAACTACAGCCCTATCCCTGTAGCAAATGAAGAGGAATACAGAATTGTTATAAGCAAATTTCCTTTTCAAGATCCAGAACTTGATAAGGTAAGGGAAACCTTTATGTTGTTAAAGTTTGTAGAAACCCAGTTGAAGACACTAGGGACAGTAATGATTTTTATAATTAAAAAACAATTAAAATTTGAAAAGCTAGGTCGATTAAGAGGCTAAATCACCTTCTTTGTGTGTAATTATCTAGTCATAAGTAAATATGAAATTGAAAGGTTGAGTCATTTGCCCACATGTTGGAGTGAATAATGAAACCCATTGTTTTGTAAACAAATTAATAATAGAGTTTAATTGATAAAGTCGTTATGTAATTATAATGCAATCTGTAGTTAAATTTTGTTGCAACTCGTTGGGTTTAATTACTCAGTATATGCTGTTATGTTGCAAAAAAATACATGTAAAATAGAGGTTGGTTAGAGACATCGACTTTTGTATTTCACTTTTAAATTTAAATATTTGTGTTTGAGTATGTGGGGCAAAATAAACATGAATGGACTGTGAATAATTCTGCTGTACTAGCACTGCAGTAGGATGTCCTTTTGTAGCCTCAGCCATTCTTTCATTACAGACTCTTTTCGCAGAAAAGTGATTAACCTGTTCTGCTATTCAAGTATGATTTTAAAAATACCCATGAAGAAATAAGAGGCTCGTGATGGAGTCGTAGAGGGACACTAAGTCTAAGAACCACATGACAGTGGGAGTAGCTGCGGTAGGGGGAAGCTGTTTTATAGACAATCCATCGCTACAGATACCTGCCGAAGTGAAAAGCTATTTTAATTCTGTGGTTCAGCAGGGATTTGCCAGGCAAATGTAACAGCTGCATCTCATTAATACAGTGTTGCAATGAAGATGAAAAATTAAAGGAGGTTTTTATGATGATTTTTGAATGAGATTCCAGAGTGCTTTCTGGATGCTTTCCGCCATCAAATTAGTTTACTTAGCCATTATAATACTAAAATAAGTTAAACAGAATGGAAATCCCTTGCAGTGTTGGAAGTATACTATACCCTGGATACTATTTAGCATGGCATATTTTTTTAATAAACGGCAGAAGTTTTTATTTTGTACTAAATAGTTTTATCTGCTATACATATATGTATGATTACTATGAAGATTTGGCTGTTGTTGATGGATGCTTTTTTTTTAAAGAGAAATTGAATTATTCATGGATGATACCAGTTGTTGATTATTTTTCTCATGCATTAGTCATGAAGAGAAAAAGATTTTTTTTGTAAATGTCAAAAATTATGTGTTCAGTGCAGAAATACCTATTTGGTCTGTGTAGACTAAATTTAATTTATTCACTTCTGTTCTCCCAAATACAGTATCAGCTTTAAAATCAAAGCAAGAAGCATAATTTTATTATTACAAACTTACTACTATTTCCCACATGTTAATCCAAATTCCTGAAAATAATTCAAACTGCTTTGGTTTTGTGAACCATTAAAAAAATAGTCTAAGCATTCTCAAGATACTTTGAGAATCCGAGAAGTGTTGAACTTCTCCAACTTTATTTTTTGGCACTGCTTTCTTCGGGAAAAAAAAAGTTTGTGTTTTTGAACCTCTTATCCCAATTACTTCTATCTTGTTCATTCAGATTAAAAGCAGTTTGAGACCTGTTTTTTAATGTATGTTTGTAAATTGCTTTCTGCAGGGGCATCTTGGATTACATAAAATCTTCAAACTTTATTGTAATTTAAGGAAGTGATAAAATTCTATTTTGCTTATAAGCTATTTAAACAGATGTAGAAGTCAGCTCAACACATACCACTTTGTATTTGATGAAAACCAGAAAAGGTTAAGATAGATTAAAATGTTGATAATGTTAAGTGGCTTTCTAATTGTTGTGTTTGGTACCAAGCTCTTGTTGGAATCAGTTTCAAGTGTAAGACAGTATTATCTCTTATTTTCACAGCAATCGTTCCCAAAGAAGCTTCCAATGTCTCAGTCAGTGCCTCAAATTTATATGCAGGTGAAGGAATTTATTTATGCAAGCCTTAAGTTTTCAGAGTCACTTCACCGCAGGTAAGCTTGAGCTATCAGGAATGTGGCTGTAAAGTAGCTTGTAACTTTCAGGTCACCTAAAAACATATACTAAAATGAAAATACACTTTCTTCTGTACTTGCTTGCAATGCTTATTTCATAATTTACATATGTAATTCTTTATATATGTTTAATCTATGATTCCCAATGCTGTAGCATATATTTATACTTATGTGGATATATATACTGTACAATACATGCATCGGTGAGTGTAGCTTGGTGTGGTAAGCAGTTTAAATCACTGCTGGGGTTTTTTAAACAGTGTTGACCGGTTTGAGTAATCTAGAGAATTTATTTATGTAACAAAGCATGTAAAGATTGAAAAGGATACTTTGGTACTGACCATTTCAGAAGTAATTGTTTAGCATCCCTGATGACTTCCTAGTCTTTTCGTGCTCAGTGCTTTGAGTTTCCTTAGCAATGATTTCTCCTCCAGGAAAACAAGCTGTCTGCATGTTCGCTCCCTCTCCTATTCCACCTTTTTCTGGTGGAAAGCATCACAATTCACCCATTTCCTTTCCTCTTCTGGCCTTCAAAAGCTTAGTTTTAATTGCATAAAATAGAATTCAGAGATCTGAAATCTGGAAGGCATTTGTGGCCTTGTCACCCACTTCTGCGCTGTTAAAGATGTAAATTACTCCCTTTCACACATTCTTAATTGATACTGTTTATAATTTACACGTACTAATGAGCACATGTTGACCTCCTTAGTAACTCATTAAAACCCACAAATTACTCTTTACGAACTGCTGTGTCAATAAACATGTCCAAAATCTAAAAATAACAGATTTTGCTTCAGCGTTGAAATTCAGTTAATGGATAATTTGGTAAGTGAAAAAGGTGTTCTATCTGCTAGATCACAGAAAACTTGAAGCAACCAGAATTTAAATGCACATAGAGAATTCTTAGCATCAGAAATTCCCTTTGCAGGGAAGAAATTAAAATTATTAAATGTCGCTGTCAAAGTATTGCCATGTACAGCATAATTATAAAAATAAACTTCTTTTTTCAGTTCAACAGAAATAGATGATATGCTCAGAAAATCTACAAATTTGCTGCTTACAAGAACTCTAAGTAGTTGTTTACAGAACCTAATTAAAAAACCTCACATAGGTTTAACAGAGGTAAGTTTTAAAACATATATTCAAAATGACGGGTTTTAAAACAATCCATGCCAAAACTATTTTTGTAAATGTAGATACACAAATATTGACACCACAGTATGAGAAAATCAAGTAATGTTTTCTTTAAAATGAAAAATTAAGAGAAGTATAAAAAGCATCAAAATCTGTTACATAAAAAAGAACAATACAGTGTTGGGTCTAGTTGGGCCCAGAGATGCCTTTTGAGAGACATGACAATGAGAGTTTTGTGTTTCGTATGATGAACAGAGAGTTGCAAGAAATAAGCCAAAGACTCTTATATTTTTGTTTACATGCAGAGTATGATTTGTGTGTTCTGTCTAGCAGCTAGTAGCACTAATGTTGAGTTTGTCTTTCTTCCTATAAAAAATAGAGTGGAGTGAGATATAAGATATACTTGAATGCATCATTCTGCAAACAAAGTTGTGACTTTCTTAATAGCAGTAAATTTTAAAAAAATACTCAAATGGCACAAATTAGTGATTTATTTCAGCAATATATTTTCCTTTATTTTCCATTTTTTAATTCCAAACTACCAATTGGATTTATTTCTCTGGATAGGTGTCTACAATCTTTGTTTTTGAAAGCAAACTTGAAAATTAACAGGAAATAGATGGTAACCTGAAATACTGAAATGAATTTCTAGTACCATTGTTCCTGAAAGAAGTAAACATTTACAAAATCAAGTTACTATGAGTGATATAAAAAGGTTTTTACAAGAATTTTTTGTCCCTTGTAGCTTGTTCAAATCATCATAAACACAACACACTTGGAGCAAGCCTGTAAATACCTTGAGGATTTTATATCTAACATTACAAATATTTCACAATTGACTGTTCACACTGCAAGACTTTATGGACTTTCTACATTTAAGGTATGGTATATCTCATCCATTACATGTCTGTGTCTGAAAAGTTATGTAAATGAAGCATTTTAAAACAAAAATGGTGAGAGCAAAACTGCACGTCTTCTCTTTTTTGTCTCTAAAATTATTCTGAACTCTAAAGCATTCAGCTGAAACACTAAGCAGATAAACAGAGGTTTTTTATGTTATTAGTATGACCTGGAATATGTCAGGATGTGAGAAGCCTCAATATTGTCTTTCAAATGCATTTTTTATTAAGTTGTGAAATGACAATCTGTGCTTAGCTTCACCAGAAGCTTTTAATAGATTAAGCTCCAGTTTGTGTAACATCTCCCTTTTTCTGAATGGAATCAAGCAAGACAGCTAGCTTAATATAAAATGTGTGTATCTATTTGTTTTTATTCTACAGTAGAAATATTTTGTGATGTATTTCAAAGGGTGTAAGTATTAGTATAAAAGAATTATTAACAGCTAGTGCTCCAACTAAAAGTATTCTGTGATATTTTTAGAATTTAAACAGTAAAACAAAAGTAAAAGTCATCAGGGATTCTACAGCAGCTGCAACTTGAACTTTAGGTATTTGGTGTTTTTTTCCGTGCACGCTGAAACAAAGGAGGGTGATTTCTTTTATTTATGGGATAAAGAGGATTAATCCTATTGAGAGAGTTCTGTTTTCTGCAATTCACTTTCTCTCTTGATGCAATATGTAGCCTATCCTACTGTAATATACCCTCTGGCATAGATGTGAAAAGGTGGGTGAGGTGGAGTAAGATACCATCATTGCAAGACACTTCTTATTTCCAGTTGATTGCCAACAATTCTCCCATTAGCTGTTGCTTGTTTTGCTAAGGATTTAGTGCATAAGGCAAGACAGAAAGGTTGTGGCCTAGCAACCGTACTTGGTTACCATTGCCTCCCAGCAATTTTACTAATTTTGGTCTAGGCTGCCTAATTTGCTTGTGGTGTACCAGTAGTGCTTGTGTGTCTTGGACTTTGTCTATCTGTAGCTATTTTCGTGTAAGGGCAATTAATTATCTTTTTACCATTCAGAAACACTTAATACAGCCGTAGTCTTTGATTTCATTAAGAGGTGAGATGTTTTTATCCTTGAGTTTCATTTAATAAGTGCATTTTCAAGTTGCATTATGTTTTTTGTAGATTGCTTATGTTGTAAATTATGTTTAACACTCCTACAAACTAAGTTTTGTTGGAGGGATTCACACAATACTGTGTCTGTGTTTAATGAGTTTAGCATGTATGCACTTTGGAAAAATACGGGATAAACACTGACAAACAAGGGTTTTTTGTGTGTGTGGTTTCTCTCCTGTCTACTTGCCTGGAGAACTTGTTAGCACAACGTTCTCCAATTATAGTCAAAAATTCTTTTCTTGTTAATCCCTGTTTTTTCCCTCTCTATTGTAATGAAAAACTGCTCGCAGTTCCCCAGCTGGGCCCTCACAGTGTTTGGTATGTTCTACTGTTATTAAATTCATCTCCTGGTGGCAAATTGGGTCACCTCCATTCTTTCAGAGTGGTCAAAAATCTCCTTTTATTAGCAGCATTGATCACGTTTACATTCCATGAGATGAGCTTTTAAGTACATCTACACTGTATGTTTTTAATGCAGAACAAAAGCAGAAGGACTAGTCTTGCCATTGCCAGTAAATCATTTTAACTGTTAAGGGTGGTATAACCCCTCCATGAATGACTTAGTTTTTTTAAAGAAAAAATCCAAACCCAAACAAAAAAAAAAATTGAAGCAATTTTGCTAAACCTAGGCAGATATATTTGCAAATCATTATAGATTGTTGCAATTGAGGTTTCATTGTTAATTAGAAACTTTAAATATAGACTTGACTTTAATTGAAACTTTCTTAGTCGTGGCCATGTACAAAATTGCGGCTGTCCACATACCCCTTTGACATGACGACAGGTTGCCAGATTCGTGCGTGTTGGATTTGGAGAGCTGTTCAGTGGAGGCTTTCTCAAGTTGGTTTGGCAGTAAAAATGCTATTTTTAGGGAATCGTACTTTGATATTTACTTATAGCAGGGCCACATACTTCCTTGCTTACTCTTGAAGTGCCTCTCAGCCTTGGGCCTGATTGAAGACTAAATTGGGCAATGTGAGGACACCTGTAAGCTCAGATAAATGTGAATATTTTTATGTTTTCTTTTTGCCTTTCTTATTTACGCTTTTCTCAAATGGCAAGTTTTTTGGATTGCTTTCTTCCAGAGGAAAGTAGCGATGGGAGTTTCATCTGCTTTTTTGTTTTGTCAGTATATCCAGGCTGTTTTTACCCTCTAAAAACCTTAAGCAACTGATCTATTTGGTTTAAATCAAATGTCTTACTTGAATTATTTCTCCATATCAGTGAAGAAAGTTTCATGCTGAGCCCAAATTAGAAAGATACTCAATACCTTTAAACTCTGGGGTGCCAAAAACACAACTCACCAGCAACACACACACAAGCATCTGAACATGGATCCCGTTGCATCTCTGAGGATGTCCCCTGTACAAACGAGGCAGAGAGACAGCATCATGAAGTCAGTTCACAGTAAATGCAGGACTTTGCTGTTCCAAGAAATAGAATCCAGGATGTGGCAGAACAAAAGTAGGAGGAAGTAGGGGAGTGCTCTGCATTATGGTGTGTGATGATCAGGATATGTAAAGGAGGATGAAAAATTATGAGTATTCTTCAGATGTGCAGCTTTATGACATTAATTACGTAAAAATCATATGATTGCTTGACTTCTGTCCATAAAAGAAAAAATTATTAGGTTCTTTTATTATTTTCTTTGTAAAAGAAAAATAAACTTTGTGTCAGGGTTGATAAATTTGTAAGGCTGAGTTAAAGGTGGTTGTTGTGAAGAAAGTAAACAAATTACTTTGTTTCCAAATTAAAATAACTTGATTTGTCTGAAAACTTCGATTTTTCTATAGGCTTATCATGTTATCAACACTCGTAGTATGCATTGTGGGAGTATTTTAAAAACCACAGCCTCGGATGTAATTCAGACATTAAATTACCAATTTCAATAAAATATTTTTTGATCTAAGAAAAACACAAGACTTCCATTTTGTTGATGGATATAATTTTATCTGCATTTAATAATATTTTAGAATTCTGACAAGCATTGCACACAATTTTTTTTTCCAGGATGCAAGGCATGCTGCAGAAGGAGAAATATATACAAAACTTAACCAAAAAATAGATGAATTTATTCAGATTGCTGATTATGATTGGACAATGTCTGAATCAGATGGAAGAGCCAGTGGATACTTAATGGACCTAATTAACTTTTTAAGAAGCACGTTTCAAGTTTTTACTCATTTACCTGTAAGTGTTCAAAATTAAGTTTAATGTCAAACTATCTGAACATCATTTTATTTTAAAACAGTAAGGTTTTAACAAAAGGTGTGGTTTTTGAATTGTGCACATGTTGATAGATGTATTTTTAACTTTTTCTCAGTACAGAAATATTGTCAAATGCGTTTCAGTATGCTTGTGAAGCTTATCCATTAGAATATTTAGAAAATACTTTCAAATACTTTAGTCTAAATATTGTTACCAAAAACTAATTTACAAATAGTGTAAGAACTCATGCAGTTTTCTAGAGCCTTTTTGGTTAACCATCTTGGGTTTGTGTGCACATGCGTTGGTTCAAACAATGAAGAATTAGTGCAAATCCTGCATTTGTGCATAAGATTATGGAGGTCTTGTATTGTCCAAGGTTTTTAGCTAAATATTTTTGATCACAGAAAGTTATTTGATTCTAGTTAACAGAGCTTCATTGAAATGAATCCTTGTTCATATTCAAACATATCCTGTGTTACTTTGTCCCAGGGAAAAGGGTACTGTTAACCTGTCTTATGTATGAATTGTTATTCTGTTGTCTGATTTGCCCTTGCTTTCAGATAAAAAACACTATTTCTAGTTTGGCTTATCATCATAATGGTTTTACAGCTTTATAGGTCTGGAGTAACTTCAGTAAGTAATTCAAGCTACATCTGCTTTTTATCAGCTTGTCCTTGGTTGTTAGTCACACTGATGTCTGAGTGCTTTGCCTACCTGCAATGCTTATAAAGAATAAGTCCTCAATGCATAGGATGTTTTGAGGCTTCAGACTGGAAGTAAAAGATAATTTTTTTATGGGCACAGCAAGATGTTGAAGTTGCTGGCATAGCAGGCTTATCTTGTCTTCCAAATCTTACACAGAGATAGTGATTCTTCAGTCTCCTGTTCTTTTAACTGACTCAAAGACAAAGCCTACTCAAAATGTATCACGTGATATTGATGTGAATGTGTCATGTGAGGCATGTGCTTCTGTGCCAAATCAGTGGAGCATTTTTTGATAAAGAATAGCAAGTTTGTTAGATAGTGTATTTCATTGTAACTTAGTATACAAAGCAGTGTGAACAAATGGCACTGCTCCTCAGTGGCCATATGCATATGGCAGTTAAGGGATGTGAAATTTGTAGAGCAGGGTGTACAGAAGTCTGTTGTGAATGTATGTTGCGAAATAGCTGTTCAGAAATGAGCCACAGACAAAACGAATTAATGTGTTATGAGGAATGCAAAGAAGAAGCTGTGGCATTAGGACTTAGGGAGTGTGGAAGGAATATAATTACGTGCCTGGGGGTACAAGTCAGCCTTTGGAGAAAGCCAGTTTCTGTGGAGAGGTTATTCTGTGATTTCAAACTCTGGTCAGGTAACAGGCAGGATGTAGAACTGTGAGGGCAAGCAGTCTGCTCTGGCAAGAGGTTTCTTGTAATTTTTACTTATCCTGCATTTCGCTCCCTGTCCTATCTTGGCCAATTGTAGAAACATACAGTCCTGTGAATGTGTGTGAGCTGTGGAGTTTATATGAAAATGTGTACACAGTTTCACTATGTTAGATTTGTACTAGTAATCTATTTTCATTAAGAGAGAATTTATAGTAAAAGTATTTTCCAAGATTAGCCCAGCCCTAGATTCTATAACTCACTAAAATAGTAAGTGCTTCAGAGTGATAAACTAAGCTAGATTTTCACATGCCGTAATTAAAGTTTGGAACAGTTTTAGAATTAATTTTCATTAATTAATTATTCCATTAATGTTGCATGGCTGGCAGAAACATTCCACTGCTCAAAATAGTTTATCAGAACCTTTTTTGTAGTTAGAAATCAAAGAACAACAGTCCTAGCACACTGGCCATAATTCCAGTAAGGAAAAGAGTGGGACAAGTAGAGAGGTCTCTTGTCTTCTACCTTAACATACCCAGTTGTGTTAGAGGGCATTGGGCTAGGACTGGGGACACTAGCTGGCCACACTAGTTCTTTGTAGTCACACTTCAGGGTCACTGACTTTCTTTTTGGTATTGTTTCAAACTCTAGTCTTCCTGTAGAAGTGTTATAATATGTTCTTTAACAATTTTTTTTTGTTGCACTTATTGGGTTCCTGTCATGAGAATCTTGTTTTATTTTCGCTATATGTCTAAGCTGTGTAAATGCACAGGGATGTGTCTCCTTTTGTGCTTTCATGTGGGGCTGTACTGATGTATTTCTGTACCAATGTAGACATAACTTTTCAAAAATGCATCTGATGTTGTATATCTGTTTTATGCAATTTGTATTATTTTTATTGGAGTATTAGAGCTCTTAATCAGGTAGACCATGATCTCAACTGTACTGAATCTGCACACAAAGGGACACAAGTTAGTTGGGGTCTGATATCTCTGTTGAATCACTGGAAATGTCTTACGTCTCCAAGGCTTCTTCTCCCTCTCAAGTTTTGCATCTTAGTTTTCCTCTCTGTGTTTGTTTACTGTACTTAAGAAGCAATTTTGGAAAAGAAAACAGCTTTCTTCCACTCTACAGTTATATTGCCATAAGTTTTATGTTAAAATTTATTAATGAGTCATGTTATATTTAGATTCTTGCTACTGTGAGTCATTCTTAGTCTTGCTTGAACAAAGTATGTTGGTAACATACAGATAGCCTCTGTAAGCCGTATTGGTAAACACGGCATTTATTTTTTAACCTAAGAGTTTTGGAGAATATTCTTTCTTGTAATGAAAAGTTTCTGGAAAGGCATCTCAATAGACACTTTGTCGTTTAAAGTTTGCTACTTTGATATTTTGGAATACAGTTCCTTATTACAGAAAAACATATTATTGCCAAATTAGTATTATGTAAATTATAATCTCTTTGTTACACCTCAGAAAAATACTATATAAGTTCAGAGGTTTAAAAAAATTATTATGTAGCTCTAATTGTTCTTTCTGTAAGCTTTTCTTTATCTTTTATTGCTACCAATTTTTTATTCTTTTTTTTTTGACGTTGACAGTACATCTTAATTTTTTTGTTTTGATTGCCTTACTGGTTTCCTTCTCAGAATAACAACAATGACCATGCAGCTATGTCGGTAAGTAGATGCAAGATGAAGAAAAAGCATGTGAACAGAAAAACTATGAACTGCCTGCAGGCTTATTGCTTCGACTTTTAATCATTTAATAAAAAGACCCTTTCTGTTTTGCTGATAACTTGCTGTGTACCTTGTGTGGATGCATGCAGGGATCAGGTTAATGACTAACATTGGGCTTTCATACACTGGGACAGACAGCAGGAGTCCTAAAAACCTTGCAGAAGGTTGATGAGGTGTGCCTTGCATCCCAAGTGAGGTAATTTAGAGGAGACTGAAACCTCTTGAAAGAGAGGTCGGGTATCAAAATACATGAGACATGCATACAGAATTAGGATAGAGTGATATAGCTGAATAAAGAAAGTTCCATCGTTCTCTGCTACATTTGTCTGGGGTCGAGGGAATGTGTGTGCTGGTGTTTTTATTTGCTTTTTTAAAAATTTTTTTTAAGAAGCTGATGAATTGAATTTAAGAATTCTCCCATCCCCTGATTATTTTCAGGTTGTAATTTTTTTTCGTATGAGGAGTTTATTTTGATTTGGCATAAGCATTGCTGTGATAATGAAAGTGATGAGGTTAATATTACAAAATTATTAAAATCTGTAGAATGAATCTAGCAGTGGGCTCCCAAGTTGTTAGGAGCCTAGAGCACATGAGTTACAAGTGGAGGTGTAGGGAGATGGAGTATTTAGTCTGTTAAGGAGAAGGCTGAGGAGAGATCTAGTCACAGCCTGCAACATCTTGAAGAACAAATAAAAAACTGATGGAGCCAAACTTCTTGGTAGGACTGACAAATTCAGACATGGCTGTAGTCACAGGTAGAAACTTGGGAGGTGGAGTTTCGATATTAGGGGAACAGTGTGCTCAAAGAGAGTGTTGAAGGAGATTGTGCAAAGAGGCTGCTGAATTCCCATCAGTTATTTTGAAGGCTCTGCAGGAAAAAAGGTCAACAGACATGAAGTAGTGTGGGCAATAGTGCTCCAAGTAGAAGGTTGGACTAGATGACAATGGTGGTTCATTCCAGTCTACACTTCCATCATTTGAATACTCAGCATTGTGGTGACCTGTCAAGCTAAGAGGCGTCATGAGCTCTGTATTTTGTGTAGAAATATTTCCTGTTAATATTGTATAGGTCTCAGGCTGCTGGTTATGTCATGATCGAGGAGTAGCAGAATTTCAGCAATGTAGAGCACAGAAGCTGTGTGGCTTTTGGAAGGTTATAATTGAAAACTCATGCAATTTTTAATGGTTCTGTTTTCTGAATTCACAAGAATTTAGTCTTTTGAGGTTATGTTTACATCCCATTTTAAGTTCATCTTGCAGTTTATAGTGCCATTAGATGCTTTGAATCAAAAAGCGAATTAAAATTTCATTATACAGCCATTAATCTCATGAAATAAATTGGATGATCAAATTTTTTATTAAGGAACTACCTTTTTTAGTTTTATTTTGAAGAGTTAAAGAAAAAACATTACCTTGTATTTCCAGATCAGTTAACTTGAAATTATAGTGGGACTGTATGTAAGTGGCTTTAATCTAAGTTTAGAATTAGCTGAAATTTTATTCTAGATATGTGCCTTGTCGATACAAAGTTGGAAAAGAGTGGCCATTGAAAAGAGGCAGTTGAAAATTACTTTCAACTAGGTGCTTTTAATTGTTTCAGTAGCATTTGGGGCAGAGACTGGAAGTAAAATTGGTTCTTAAAAATTCCGTTCATGTTTTTACTATATATGTATTCCATCAGTAGTTCAAAAGCTGGAGTTTTTAACCCTGAGTGATAAAATTTGTATGTTTAATTTATTTGCGTTTTCAGAAAGAATAACATTGTTATTTCATATTGCTAAATTAATTCATCATCTTAACATCTTAGATTTAACAGATGAGTTTTGTTATTTTCTTTTTATGCTGAGGATAGCAGTTTGTGTTATTTTATTGTTTCTGTGATTGGCAGCAAAAGCCTAATTTCACAGCTTGCAGTGAGGGTGAAGGGGTGGTGGTTTTCTGCAGCCATATTCAAAAACTGTCAATCAACAGCCTCCTTAGAGAATGGGTTTTCTTACTGACTTCTCCAACTGCTGCTTCATGCTGTCTTTGATTGGCACAGCCTGGCAGGGAGGATGGATGAATCTGTCACTGGCTGGTTAAGTGTGTTGCTGGTCTCAGCCTGACATCAGGTCTTTGACTCCTAAGTGGCTCAATACAAAACAAATTAGCAGATTGTAGTCATATTTCTCATTCTATATGCTTTGACTTGGTTGAATGCAGTCCATAAATCATATTGAATGACACCATAGTGAATGATGAAAGCTGCTTTTGAGACAGCTAGCGTGGGTTTTAGAAAGCAGCACCGCGAAGGTGCCATGGAAGGATGCATATGGCTGACCCTTTGGGAATTTCCTAGGAGCCAAATGTCTCTTTACTACAATTGTTCTCAAGAGAAAAGCTTTTGGGTCCTGTAAAAAAGGATTTAATATGTCAGCAGATTCTCTTTACAAGCTCCTTTGAAATATAAGAAGTTTGTCTAAGGGTTTTCTCTTTTTACAAACTTGTATTTCAGCAAATTGTGAAGGCTGGGTGAAAAAACAGTTGCCTTTAACACTGTTAGCAGGTGTTTTTGCGTATAGAATAGGGTCCTTGTTTCCTAAACTTTACACTGATTGAGTAGAAGAATAGGTTTTGTAGATAGGAGCAATTAGCATACGCACAGCAGAGACAATGGTAGTGTCTCCAAATGGGAGGCAACTGGGGCGAATGTGAGAAGCCTGCTGAATCTCTGCATGCTATTGAATATGGGTATTTAATTGCTAGATGACCATGGCCACCCCCATCCCCTTAAAAAATAATAATAGTAATTTTAAAAAGCAAAACAACTGACAGAAAAATAACAAACATCTAGACTGTTTTAAAATTAACTGACATTTGTTCAATTCTGAAAAACAAACGTTATTGCTATGTTCACGAATCCTTATATTTCCTCTTCAAAATGCTTTATGAAAAAATGGCAAGGAATTGATTATGTGGTACATGTTGGAAATTTGGAGATGAATTTTTAACTAGATCCTGCTTTTCAAACACAAATGTTAACTTCGTTCTTTTCTCGGTGTGATACACCCAGTGTATTTTGAAGTGGGAAGCACTGAATTTTGAAGAGGATAACAGTATAGTTCACATTTCTTAGTTAAAATTCAGCATTTTGATGGATATATGTAGCTTTATTTTTTCTCTAAATTTGAGAATATTGAGTGATTTTTATTAAGTATCGACTGTGTATAGTAAACTTGTAGTATTTGTTGATGTGTCATTTGAACAATAAGCCTGTAGTTCAAGTTACATAGTTGGAAATAGTTTATATGGTAGGGTGTTTCCATTTTATGAAATTTTAAAATCAACATTAAATGTACATATATTGATACTTATTATTTAAAGTCAAAGTGGCTTCAGCCGTGTCATTTCTGTATTGTAACCATTATCTTGTGCTCCAGTACTATTGATATTTGCCAGATTGTAACAATTAACTACACATGCTTGTTAGAAATATAAAATTCTGTCGTTTATTTAAGATAACAGAGGAGTTTTTCACATTGTTTCAATATGAAATTAACTGAATGTTAAAATTTTTCATGACAACCTATTAATATGGTTGAACTTTTATTACATTATAGTGGCAGCATAAATAGGACATGGAGCTGATTTGATGGAGCAGTACATTAAACAGAGATGCACTAGTTGTTCCATTAAATCAAAATGACATTTCCATTAAGTATTTCAGATGTACTACACTGTAATTACATGAACTGTGGCCCATTGAGTCCCCTTCTCACCTCCCTTTTCCTTCCTTTTTTGCCTATTCTTTTTTTCTTCTTTTTCCCCCATTCATATTGATATTGTTCTGCTTGGGGAATATAGCTGCATGTCTCCCAGTATAATTGCTGTTGGGTTTGGGAGACTTTTAAGCATGCTGTTCTTGTATTGTTTCTTACATTCTTTGTTGTCAGTTCATCTATTTTGCTCAAAAATGTTATTTGCTTTTCTGAGATTTTCAATTAAGAAACTGACATGTTGTTTTAGATAAAAAGCTCCTAACAGTTCAAGGTGTCCTAATGCTAAAAAAGAATTAGCAACAGCCATTTAATGTTTCAGCGTGAACGTGAGGAGAGTTGAAGGCTTTCCATTGTATTCTTTACATTTTAATTACCTTTTAACAAATAATGTATTTTTAAAGCACAAAATTTTTGGGGCCAGATTTGCTTTCTGTTATGAAAATTTCCTGTATGTGAAAATTCAGTAATATTCACAAGCTGACTTATTAAGGACAAGATCTGGCTCTTCAGATGCTGGAGCAGAACTTTCCAAACTTTTAATGACAGTGAACTGCTGTCCATGATAATTGTTCATTACTCATATGTGTTTCTGGAAGTCGACAATGAATTTATCAACCTGGCTTTGCAGAAAACAGCTGGGGAACCATTACTTTAGAGAAACAGATGACATCACTGTACTGATGGATAGAAGTAAAACAATAGTGGTGTGTGCTCCAGCAGCTCTGTTATTATGATTTATTTTGTGTAAACGTGTTGTTACCTTTGTTTCAATATCATTGTAACGTACACATCAGTTGAAAAGAGTGGTTTCAGTACATTAAACTACAGAGATTCATATAGTTGCATTTGACACCCAAGATCGCTCTGTTTTAAAAGATGGCAGTGCTGTGACTAGAATGGTGCCATCTGGTTTGGTATCTGGTCTCAAGTGGTTTTCTTAACTTTAAGGTAGAATTTTGTTATCTTTCAATTTTTCTGTACCAAATTTTAAATAATTTATTCAGGTTAATGTTTGACTTTATGTTTTGTTTTTTTGATCTCATGTTGGAAAGCTGTCTCAATTACATGTAGATGATAAAGAACAATATTGCTAGCTAGACTGTGATTGCAAAATTATTTCTGTTTTGTACAGCAGAGGGCTACATTTCATTTTGTAAGTAGTTGATCACTGACAGCACTGATTTATTAAGCACCTGAAAAGATGATGGATAATCATGAATTTTTAAAATAATTTAGCAACAAGCTTTGAGATGGAATTCAAGCAATTAAACTACCAATAATTAGCTCAACCTCTTAGGAGAAATGCCCCAACCAATTGCAATCATTTTGGTTTATATAAAGTTAGGGTTTCTTTTATTTACTCTTGTTAAAACTATGCAGCATGTTGATTTTCATTACATTCTTGCTTTCATTCTGTTTGGATTAAAAATATTTAAATAAATCCATAAAGCTGTGCATATGCTTCAGCAACTTTAATTGTCGTTGTTTTGGAAATGGCCTTGTATTCATGAAGACTGTTGTATATCTGGAAGAAATATCAATAATTGCTTTAACGTGTATTTAACCTAGTTCCCTGTTTGATCTAATAGAAACAAATCTAATGGCTCAAAGAAATAACAGAAGCGTGATCTCTCTCCTTCTAATCTAAGTTTTGTGTCATTAAGACTTAAGAGTGTATATTAAAATCAAATCAGATGAGCAGTTCTTTAGTGACATATCATTGTTTCTATCGTAAAACTTGTTGCTTTTTCTACTAGGGAAAAGTGGCCCAGACAGCTTGCATGTCAGCCTGCCAGCATCTTTCAATGTCCCTAATGCAGATGCTACTGGACAGTGAATTAAAACAAATAAGCATGGGAGCAATTCAGCAGTTTAATTTAGATGTGATACAGTGTGAATGTAAGTATATATTCCTATTTGTGTTGGTCTTAACACTGAAGAAAGTTATTTAATGTAAGCTATATAGTGATCCTCTTCCATAATCTACTAAAACTTTGTCTTTTATTAAACAATAATATTACAGTATGTCTTCCTGTAAAAATTATTTATGAGTAAGTAAATTGGTGTTCCTGGGAAATTTTTTATGAAACTTTTCTTTTAGCTAAAGTATCTGAATTGAAACATACATTGTTGTTACTCCTAATGGGATCATACTCACTGTATCCAGTAAAGACTTAGTTTAGTACAAAATTGCCCAAAACTACTACATAAATATTATGTTTTAATGGTTAAGAAAAAGAGTCAAATGTCTGTGAAATTTTAATGTTCTCTCTTGAGTTCATCTATTATGATACAAATTTTAAATGTGCTGTTACATAGGGTTTCCTCACTCCTAGAACTGCTGCTGCCTTACAGTGCAGAATAATAGTACTCATTGAGTAAACATCAGATGTTGTTTTACTGTCACTGTTTAAAGTGTGGCATCAGAATTATTTTTTAAACTGGTTCAATCCAGCACTGAAGGTAGGATTAATTACCTCATATTTTGCATGGAGCTCGTGGCTCAGGGTGAGCTGTTAATCCGTAGGAAGAAAGTTACTTCCGTGAATAGGTGTTAGGACTGGTTTTATAGTTGATGACTGAGATACAGTGGAAAGGCTTACTACAGATTTTTTTCAATGCGTGTTTTCAGATTCTTCTGCTTTGGTTTTTTTTTTTTTTCCAAAATATCTTTCCTGTTACGTGTTTGAAGCATAGGTCTCAATGATTTTGGTGACAGCTGTAAAATGGGGCAGTTCTTCAAGTAATACCCTTTTAGTTTGGATACATGAAAAAAATTGATGACAACTCCATTAGAAGCCACCTATGGGAAACTGAAAATTTAATTTCAGGGAATTTGATTAGCATCACGAAAGTTTCGTATGGGAGTCCAGAGACAGATTTAAGAGGCATTTTTGACATTTTAACCATATACGAGTCTTTCCTTCTCCTGCCTTATTTGTTAAATTCCAGCTGAACTCAGTAACAGGTAGAGCAGGCATCTTTGTGACAGTCCCTCACTGTCCAGCCTTAAGGCCTTTCAGGGCATGGAAAAAACTGACAGGACTATCAGGGTCTAATTGATAGAATATTTATGATTGTGACATTAAAATTCCGTGATTGTACAAGTTAACCAAACAGATCATGGTTTGACTTTTCTTACTTCTAGTATGCTAGATGTTGCAATTTTAATAGTGTTCTTTTCAGGTAGGTACATAGGGGTGTGTTTGTGCATTTGTGTAGTTTCCTAGATGTAAACAATATACCGATTGTAAAAACAGAAATTACACAGTATTCATAATACTGACATCATAATCATTCATCTTAACAAGCTGAGTTAATGCAACCGCTGAATCATCACCTGCCTTCTGAACAAGTAGTGTAACAGTGAAGAAAGCTTGTCCATTACAGTATTGTTCTGTTTCTAATATTTAAAATATCTGCTGTGAACGACACAGTACTTCACTACTCTCTGTAGATTACCAATGCCGTGTTTCATCCTGGGATTTCTGGCAGTACAGGGGATAAAATGCATGTTTTGCAGGTAACTTTTGCAGTATGAACAGTATGTTCCCAGCAAAGAAGGGAGAAGTTCCAATGTGTCCAGCTGTCATCTGGTCTTTGGGTTGTTTTCAGACCTTTTTTTTCTCAGGCAAAGGCTGATATGCGCCCTGATTAGTGCTATCCTAATTTCTATTACCATTCTGTATACCATCTTTGGTTGATGGCCAGCAGAAACTTCAGTCAGTGAAGAAATTTTAGTAGAGTTTTATTTCGTCTAAAATGATAACATTTCATTATTTTAAGATTCAAATATAACTGTAAGACAGCATGCTTTTTATATGTAGCTGTTATTCTGAGCGTCTGGCACAGACAGGACATACCAAAACTTGGGCCAAAATAAGAAAGTTTCAGAAAGCTAGTAACTTGAAAACTGAAAAATGTATTCTGTCCACCACTGTGTAATTTCCGGTGTGGGCTGTACAAGTGCTAATAGAATGGACTTTGTTTCTTCCTTTCTGCAAAGCTTTTATAAAGCATGTTAGAAGAAAATATTTGTTTTGCACAGAAACCCTTTGAGTAGTTTAAATACAATTATGGAAGCTTGTCAGAATAGTGTGTTGCAACAAACGACATTTTGCAGTCTGTGGAATAAAGGAGTGACGCAAGATTTTGCTCAGACTGCTTTGCTGATGTGGTTTCATTCATAAGGTCCATCACAGGCACATTCCAGGCCTCACTGTGATGCCTGTGATTTATGTTCTTGCTCATCACCCTCCCCCAGCTTTATTCTTTGATGCTTTGGGATTAATGGATATGACAGTGACATTTCAATTAGTGCTTAGAGTGTGCGAATAATTCACAACTGTTGGGAGTTTTCTACTGTATTGTATTAATGGGTTTGACATTTTACTTACAATGGAGTATACTCAGATGAATTTTGAACTAAGAATTTAGATGAGATGTAGAAAGTTATTAATATCTGAAGGTAAACTTTTAAAAATTCTTGCCAATATTTTAGAATTTTTTTTCCTGATCTTTAATTTTAGTCTTTATAATATGAACTGGAGAGATCTAAATAAAATCAGAAAAATGTGATAAATTACTAGTTTTTTTCTTTTCTATTAGAAAACAAATCAGCAGTCCAAACAACAGTCCAGCAGTCTGTTAATGAGCAGCAATTTGTTAAAGTCAGTAATGGCTCTTAGTGGCAAAGGATAGGTAGAGTGATAAGTGGACTTCCAAGAAAGGAACATGGAAGGGAAGGAAGTGATCTGGTGGTGAACTGTGATTTTCGTTATCCTGCACTAAATTTTCATGCAGTGTAGTGCCTATAGTAGCTAACTTCAAAAAGCAGAGCAGAAAATCTGGAAATACCTGATATTTTTGCTCAACGATAGTAGCATCAGGTGGTCTTGTCTCATTATTTGAAAGGAAAAAAAAGGTCATTATCATCTTGCTCTTCTTCTAGCAAGTTTTTTGTTTCCTTCCAAACATTCTTTAAGCTTTCAGTTTGATTTCAGTTTGTCCTGTTTTAATCAAAGTATTTTTCCACTTCTTCTGCAAATTGTATAACCTAGAGCAGTGTTTCGCCCCTGTATATTGTACCATTCTTTCTCAGTGGTTATCTTCCACTAGGATGACTGAGATTCTTGCAGCACTGTTCAGAAAATAGAATGTACTAAGTCCCACTGAATAAAATCCAAAGAGTAGTCTTTTGCTTGAACATTACATTTTAGTTCCCCAAGGAAGGAAATGGGTTGAGAAGGGGAGGTATTTTCTTAAAGAAGCAATTCAGATGTGGGTTACTGTATCTCACTTTACAAGAAGAAAGGTGTACATGATAAAAATGAGCTTTTCAGGGACACCATCCAGATCTCCTTAGCTTACATCAGCTTCTTATTAAAGAATTAGAACTTGTCAGAAGTTGTAATTTTTGGAAGAGCTAAGTTTTTTTTTAATTGATGTGTTTTAACACAGATGAATTGTGAGGCAGGATTAGTTAGCAGAATGAAATATGGGTGAATGGGCATCCTTCCTCACCCAGATGTGAAAGGGTGAAAAGGTTTTGGGTCTTGCCTATAAACAAGCAAGGGTTAGTGGAGAGTTAGTGCAAAGCAGGGTGCTCTGTAATTTTCCTAATCAGCCCTATGTATGGCTTCCTGGCAGTCCCTCCTTCCACCCACTGCATGGAGAGCTGCAGTATCCAAGAGCAAGTGACATCTTGAGCAAAGTGTTCTCTGCTGAGCACACACAAAAGTAACCTCCAGGTGGGCATACCAGAAGCTGAGGAACCCAGATCCTGTTTTTATTTGAAAAGGCACGATACTCTTCTCTGGAGCCCCCTCACTTTACCTGCCTCCTCTCCCATCTGGGCAGTCAGGTTAACTTCACTCGCTGGCGGCCATCCTTCATCTGCCGGTCACATATGGCAGCACAGGTGGGAGAGGAAGCAGCGAGGTCTTGCTGGCGCTGGGGGCTGCTGCCTGGCCAGCTGGCAGCTCCCTCAGCAAGGCTCCCTCCAGGCATGTTTGAACAGCTGGAGCATCCAACAGGGCTGCAAAGTGGCTGTGGCAGCTGAGATAGTCACCTGATTCTCTGCTCTTCCTTTCAAAATACTTCTGTAGCTTTGCTGTCCTGCCTGTGAATCGGTGCTATGAGACTGGGGTAAAACTGTCCTAATTTAGCTTTTGATTCAAAGTCTGGACTCTGCTTTTTGATTTCTTCCACTGAACAGCAAAACTATTTGTCAAGAATTAGATACTGAATTCCCAGACCAACAGAGAGGCACAACCAGATGATGTCTAAAAGATGGGATTTTGAGAAAATAAAATGAAGAGACCTGTTAATAAATCTAGAACTGCATAGAAAATCAGTGCAATTTACAGTTAAAGATGTCTTAAATCCCATTTAGCAGATACAGCCTTTATCTTAAGATCTCCATTAATGCTTACATATATATATGTCAATTCTCATATATCCTGTATACGAAATATAATTATAAGATCAAAGCAAAATATTTTAAAAAGTGGACTGAAGTAACCTTTGCAACATTTATATTCACCATTATAATTTATGTGTTACCTTCCAGCCTGTTTTTGTATTACTACATACTTGTTTCATTCAATCCTACCTTCTTTGTATTCCTAAACTGTTATAGGAAGTATGTTGAGATTATACATATTGAGGATGCATGTTGTGCCAAAATTCTTGTTCTGTATACACAGTATCAGCAGAGCAGAGGAAGAGAAGATGTTAACAAAAACCTTGTGAATACCAGATCACATAATGTATATTTTCAACTGATTTTTCTTAAACATTTAAGTTTCTGATTCAAACTGCCAAACAGCCAGTTGTTTGCCCCTAAAAGTGACAGTTTAATGGTGATCTTTGCACTTCATTCTCCTATATTATAAAATTCCAGAATGCTTTTATGCACATTAAAACAATCAACCAACCAGCCTCCTACCCCTCCAAATCCTCTTTAAGCCTAGAATGATTGTAGGGGGTGAATATTTTAAAAGATGTATATATGACAGTGTTTCATTACTATCTGGATAAGGGCCCTTAGGACAAAGACATTAAGAATGTTAATCCTGTTCTTATAGTATCTTCCTAATATGCTGTGTGGTGGAAAATATTTAATTAGCTTTGTAAAATTGTTAGCAGAACTTAAAAGCCCTGCACTCTGGGCAGAGGGAGAACTGTCTGACTGTTACCATAAGTAGATTATCTTTTTGCCCTTTGAACTCATGAAATTATAATAATGAAACAAATTCTATTGTAGTCACCTGTCAGAGTGATCCAAATGTGAGAATAAATGCTTGTGCTATAATGAGTGTCCCTAATGTTGTAAATGCATTCATAATATAAAATTGTAGTTTAAGAGAACAAAGCTGATACAACTAAATTTGGTACATTGTGTGCTTCTTGTTCTATAGCTGCAGTGCTAGTAGGTATTACGTAGAGAAACAAAATTTTTCTGCATTATTTAATGCATTAGGATACATTCCAAACTGTCTTAGCCTGATGAGCGCAGAAAAGATGCAAATATTTGCCCCGTGGCAAGTAGGAGTATTCTGCTGTAGGAACATATCTCCCAAAGTATACAGTTCCAAAAGCTAGATGAAAAGACTTTTTGAAGGTCACACTTTTCAGTTATATTTACTTTTCAGTTCTGTAGCCCTTTTTTTTGTCATTGATCTTCTTTCTCCTAGTGCTAGCTACAGTTGTGGAGTGGCTGGAGGAGTTGAGATTCTGGTGGGGAAAGCTGGTCTCAGTGTACTGTGTATGAACAGAAAGTTAGGATCAGATGATCTGATGGGCCTTACTTTTCTGGTTTAAGGAGTGTAGAAAAGACCCCTTCTGACCATCATGCATATCCTCCTTATTAATGTGCTGCCATAGCTCACAACTCATGTATCTCTTCTCATCTGTTTGCTGTGGAGCTTTGCTTAGGGTTCCCTGCTGGAGTGTGGTGTTCCATTTTAAATGCTGTGTTTGGCTGACCACAGAGCCCAGCTTCACTGTCCGTAAGAAAAGCTGTTCTTAGTGGCCAAGAAATACCTGCAAAAGACAGCCATGTAGACGCATAAGTCTTTAGCCTGGGTTGTTCAGAAGAGTGCCTAGGGTTCCTAGACTTAGGCATCTTTGTAACTCTTTAGGTTAGTGATTGTACAGGCTGTTTTCTCTTTGCTGCTTTTAAAGAGTTTATAGTTAGAAAACTTTCCCTATAAAATACTGAGTGTAAGGTATGTTTTTCCTACTGTTTTTTAGCTTTTTTTTTTTTTTAAGGCATGCTTGTGGTCAATTCAAATTCCCTGAAAATGTCTCTAGAAAGTTGGTGTTACTTATAAAGTAGGAAGACCAGACAATTTAAAATTTACACTTGAATACAGTAATCAGTGAGCATTTGCCAATGTTACCAATACTTGTCTGTGACATTACAGTGGTCTCTCTAAGGCATTCAATTGCTAATTTTTATTTCTGTAGTTGATAAAGAATGGAGTTGTATTGCAGTTCAGTTCATTCTCCTATTACATGACTCTCATAAGAACTTTTGCACTAGTATAATACAAGTAATAAATTCTGCTTCTACTGGTAAAGCTGCTGCTCTGATACTATATCTATCTATTACTAAGCTGTTCTTAAATATTCTGAGATGGTCTTAGTAGTTTCTTGTACCATTTAAGTAAGAGTCTTTATTTAAATTGTGTTCCATATGGTCATTTTTAGACTTGTGGAATAAGTCAGTTGATCTGAATTCATTAGTCTGCTTTAAATTGAAACCATACATTCGAACATAAATGTTCGAGGCCATTATTTTACCATTGTGGTAGCTCAGACACCAGTGGTTTTCTGGATTTTACCTCCACATAATCCACATTTTCTAACTAGCCATTAAAAAAAATATATTAAGGATTTCACATTACTTCTAAATGTTAGTATTAGGAACAGTAGAGTTTAGCACTGGATCTGGAAATTGGATACATATGTTCTGTTTCCTCTACCATTGAATAACCTGTTTCTCAAACTTGGAAAATAATATTACCTTTCACTGCCTCAGATGGTGCTTCTCTAAAACTATTGCAGTAGTATCTACTTTGTTTTGTTAAGAGCTCTACTTGAAGGGCGTAAGAAAAATACTCTTAATTTCTTTTGGAATAAGATATCTAACCTGAGCGGGGATGTGAGGCACTGGGTGTTTGTCTTTGTTATTAACTTGTGACTGGGATAATAACAACAAAAAGTGTATTTATTTTAAAGTTTACAACTATTGATAATTTCCTGATTTAGATAAACAGCTGACTTTCTTTCACTACCATGTTACCATTTTTTGTATTATGACTGTATTTTTGACTGCCAATTTTGACAGCCAGTTTTGGGTTCAAAATGAGCAGAAGTTCGTTACTGATAAGCGGGCTAAAAGGCATGATTAGGTGTTTCAGCTCTGCTCTGACCATGGCACATAGGGCTTTCTACCTGTTGTCTACACAGGAAACTAACTCCCACCTTAGTGTTTGTCCTTTAATGCTATTTGGCTGGAGGTTGAGGATTTTATAGCCTGGATGCTGTAACAAAGGCAGGTGTTTGAAAATACATTGACAGCCATGGAATTGGTATTATTTTGAAATTCTTCAGTAATCATGCACTTCAGGCTAAAAAATATCTTGTTTTCTGTGGTCATAATGTTACTACTGGTTTAGAATTTTAAGCAAAATTTCTAAAAATACTCCTAAAAGTATTATTCTTTAGGGTTATTGGAAAAACTGTCAAAAGGTGGTTTATTTGGTTTTAATCAGTGTGAGTTACTAGTTTAGACTATTCCTATGAAACTATGCTACCTAGCATTTGCATTGCATAGAGCTTGATTTTTCTGTTAGATTAAAAAAAAATCTACATCCGTAATATTTTGACTTTTTTTTTCAGTGTTTGCTAGTTCTGAGCCTGTGCCAGGATTCCAGGGAGACACCCTGCAGTTAGCTTTCATCGACCTCAGACAAGTAAGACACTAGTTGGTGTTTTTTATCCTACTAATTTCCCCTTCTGACCAATGCTGAAGTTATTAAATTCAAGAACCTTTCATGTTTTTGCATTCCCATGTAATTAGTTGTGAAAAGCAGTTATTTGAAGTATTATTAGTGGCACTATTCCCTGTAATTTAGCATAAAACTGTTTCTCCAGTGCGTGGTTAGGGGGCACTGTGCTACTGGTGGTACTGTTACAGGAATACTAGATTGAATTTTGGTCCTGACAATTTTGTGAAGATGCTGTAAGAAGATCGTTTTTGCAAGAGTGTATGTGTTATCCTGGTGTGTGCTGATCTGATTCCATTCTGGGAATTTGCTCCTGTCTACAAAACGACTCCCTGGATAGCAGAATCAGGCATCATATTATTTAACATTTCCTTTCCTGAATTTGTTACATAGAATTCTTTTAAACTATTGGAAAGTGGCTTTATTCCAACTGGATGATCTTTATTTTACATAAAATCTAATTTAATTTAGTTTAATTTTAGATGCTGTGATGTTGGAAGCACTTTTCCACAGATCTTGCCAAAAAAAAGGTTTTTCCAGACTAAAATCTATTAAATCTTTGTAAATTCGGACACTATAACCACCCATAACAAATGATTTTCAAAACCTTTTCATGCTTGAAGTTAGCTTTTACAAATGATTTATTATTTCACAAAATTTTAAGTATAAGTATCATTTAAACAGCAAAATGAATCATTAACTGCACAGGGAGGATCTTTAGCCTTCTGCAGAGGTTGGTGATATTTTTCAGCACCATTATGAACCTATCAAAGTCATTAGAAAATAAGAGAAAGTAGAAAGAGTTCCATACCAAATTATCTGTATAGTAAGAATATTTTTGCTTTTAATAGTTTAGTAGATTTTTCACAGCGAGATTATTAAGGGGCATTTCAGAACGGAAAATTCTTGAGGCAAAAGTATTCACATTTCTCCTAATAGTTAGAAAGGACTTCATTAAGCTGTCTTTTTAAATGAAAAAGTTGTAAGGTAGGGTTCTCTGTTACATTCTCACAGTAATATAACAATGAACAATATCTACAGGGGGATAAGTGTGCACTGTGTGAGAAGGATACATGAATATGGCTACAAGACTTGTTCATGCCACAAGTCTTGCCTTGACTAGCAGCCTTCCTTGTTTGGATTCTTTTTTACTCTGTTTTTATTGTCAGTGTTAAAAGAGACTAAACATCTTCCAATTTGTACTTAGATCATTTCAGTTGAAGGGAAAGGATGTTGAGATTTTGGCACCATTTCTGTCATCCGCCTAAGTGGTATAAATCCTTGCAGAGCCTACGTTTGTTTCAAGGGAAAACACGATTTCCAGCTATGCAGGAGGGCAGGGTGTGTACGTACTTACTACAGGAAATAAAGATTTTTGTGTGTTTCAAGCACTAAATGGGGAGTATGTAACTTCAATAGGTATTATGTTGTTTATGATAGCTCTTAGTTTATGTTAGCAGCTTATATTTAGAATTCTCTCAAGCACTTTACAGAGGATGCTCTGTGTGAGAATTTAGTTGATTTAAGATACTTTATAAACAGGAGAAGTTTGGGCAACTCTCTACTGGGTTGCAACTGGCGCTTGCAGATGTAGAACAGTTCGAATATATTTGGTTTGGTTTGGTTTTTACTGTATTTTTGTGTGCATCACCAAAAGGTATTGCAGGCACACATCAAAAACTTCTGCCGTTCAGTAAGGATTTTCAGTGCTTTCCCTCTTCTCCTTATTTGTGATCCATTTTTGTCTTAATAGGGTAGATGACAGTTCTTTTCAAGAATACTTAGAAAGGCAACAGAGCCTTTTTCAGAAAGTTCTTATAAAAGGTCATGCTTCTGTTTTTTAGTTTGAATTTGATACTTCTTCATGAATTGCAGGATATGAAAGATAAGGAAGTAGGTCCAGTGGTCAGGTTTTACCTGCCCACCCGGACTGTGCCCTGAGGTCAAACTCCTGATATTGGCTGTTTGGTACAGAAGAGCTGATGACAGGTAGGGGCTGATACAAGGGGGAAAGCTTGAACCGTATCAAAGCTAAAAGGCAGGAGATTTGGGACTCAGTGAGAGACTGTAGCTAAAAGATGGATCAGCAGGATTGCCCTCTTCTTAAAAAGCAGCTGACCTGCAAGGGAAAAGACTTTATCGTCCTGCCAATCACATGGTTGCTAATGGAAGCCAGTTATCTCAACAACAGCTTACTCACTCTGTGCTGTACTAGTGCAGTGTGTAAGATTAGTGAGGATTAGGCAGTAGGATATTATAGCACGTTTTACAAACGAAGTAAAGTCCCTTACAGGGAGCCGGCTTGGAAGACAGAGAGAAGAGCTACACTTGGATAATTAGCATGTAGGGAGGAGCAGCTTTGAAAAGAATTGCCATAGGTATTTTCAGCCTAACAGTTCTTGGTCCTCTGTCTTTCCTTGAAGACAGTGTGTAGGCATCCTGTTGTCCCTAGCAAGCCCACTTTCCTTTTCACTTTTCTGTCTTCCACAGACATAGAACAGCAAACAGAAACAGCTGGCATGAGAAAGAGTTGTGTCTAAGAAGACAACAGTAGTTAGTAGCAGGAAGCTCTAAGAGGACAGAAATCACGAAGGGGCAAGCACTTACAAATGTGCCCTTTGAGCCACCTCTTTCTCTTTATACTATTCTCCACTTAGGCTTTTGTCATACTTAACACACTCCTTACAGATCTTTGTAATCTGAAGAAACCCTAGTCAATAAAGATTTTTGTGCTATTTCCATAACCACAGTATCCCAGCATCTTACACAGGTGACTTGGTGTGGTTGGCTAATCACACATGGTGAATCACATGGATCATCTAGAAACTTGCAGCTCCAGCTAGTTTAGCAGGTAGAAAATTGGGGCAGATTCATGGTTCTGTGCAGCTGCAGTAATTGTGTCATGCCTTATGCCACTTTTCTTAGTGTATGACCTGAGGTCACACCTACGTGCACCCTTTGACCCCACTTAAAGCCACTGAGGGGCCATCTCAGCAAGGCAGTTATCAAAGTGGCATGTGCTGCTTTACGGAGACTGGTCTCTGGCATCTTGTGAAGATGACCCAGCTCTTCTGCAACTTGCATCATTTTCTGACAATCATTTCTTGCTACTGTCTGTACAGGGAGCCTGGGTAAATAGTGCAGTGGCCCAAAGTGAGGGGGAATAAACTTTGGGGATTTTTGCTACCACTTCAGATCTTAGGTCAATTGGATTTAATCTTCAAAAGTAAACAGGTCTTAGTTTGTCTTACTTGAATCATCTCTGAGGAGGAAGCACAGCCTCTAACATGAATTAGTTTTTTCCTGGTTATGATCTGTTCTTCAGTGCCTAAAGACTAGAGTTAGAGTTCTGGAATGTGAGGCAGTTTCTTGGATGTCCTGTAGACTTAAGTTCTGTGAGGAAAAGACATGAATATTATAATTTGTGTGTTATTCTTTGGAGAGCTAGTGTAGTATGTAGTGGACAAGGACAATAACCTTGTGGTAGGCTGAGAGTTCAGCAGTTGCTGTCCTAGGCCAAATGTCCTGATTCTTAACCAAGTGGGTGCTAACAAATACTTACTCTTGAAATCAAATTATTTCCTGCAGAGATACAACCTAAGATGGCAACATAGCTTGACTTTGTTTCACTTTTGACTTCAAAAGTTGTTCCTGATGTTTCTCTCCACCATCAGCAGTGCTTATGGGCTTCTTCCTCTACTGTCTCATCTCAAACAAGTACTCAGCTAGCTTGATGATTATGGAATTTCCTTGTTTTGCTGGGGTGAGGAGAACTGTCTCATCTGTGTTCTCTTGGCACTTAAGTACACGTGGTTAATACCCTCCAGCCGCTGTCAGTGTTGGTCCTGCAACAGGCAGCAGTCTCAAGTGAAAATAATCGTATGCTGTTGGTAACTCCAGAGTTAAGCAACCACACTAGCAGTATCTCCACCCATGTGGCAAACACAGAGTTTACAGTCTGATAGTGGTGTCCCTCAGATGGGAGACCAGGGGCTGTGATCAACAATGTCCATAAGCTCTGCTTAAGCATGAGGGGAAATTGTAGATGATTTTCAGCAGTTTCTGTTTGCATTTTCTCAATGTTAGAGATAAATTGGACACAAAGTCATAACGTGATCAATATGATTAATATATAGAGTAATATATCATAGAAACATTAGAAGATACATTTTTGTCAGATTTTGTTTATGATGTGTGTTAATAAGCATGTGTCACTTCTATGAACTCAAGTTATTGGAAGTACACAACATGTATTCCATCTGTAAATTGATACCTGATATTTAAAAATACAATACATTTTCTTCTAATTCCGAATCATTGATAGTTTGTTGGGTTGCTTGTCCATTTATTTTGTCATGTGTTTTCTGGTGAGAAATATTGCTGACCTTCTGAACTGTAGTGTTCCATGCAGCACATGTGATGTAAATGTATTCAAAAGAGGAAATTGTTACTACTGCTTAATATAGCCCTCCTCTTTCTTCCCATTCATTACTGAGACATAGCATTGTCCTTCTGATAAACTCAGAAGAAACTCATTGTAGGTAGGAACTGTGTAACAGACCATTGGGCTTCAATCCCAGGCGCAGGATTTTCTGCCACTAAAGGCAGGGTGACACTTCAGTCTTCCCCACTGTTACGTTTGCAGTGTTTAATTTGAATTCATTTCCTGTGGTAGTAACTGCGTTTCAGCTCTGGCTTGTCTCCGATTCCCAAAGGTGCAGCCTACCAAAGCTCTTGCCATCTGTGTTCCCTGTGGAGAATGCTCTTGAGCCCTTCAGTAGACCTCAGAGAATAAGTTGCAGCCTGTTGCCAAACCTGTTCACCGTAACTCTTGGAGGTTGAGGGCTCTAAAGGTGTGCTCTGGCTTCCTTTACAGGCTGCCAGACCACAGAGTGCCTAGGCTTTGAAATTAGTGGGATACACTCACCCCAACCTCTGTTCTGAAAAAGAGTCACAAACTGAAAAAACATCAGAATTTTTCAAGAGGGAGAAATCTCCAACAGTATGTTTAGGAGTAAGTCTTAAAAACTTCGGAGTTTGAAGATAAAAAGTAAGAATTCTTTTCATAAGGCAATAGTTTGAATTTTTAATTAGAAAGTAGTATAGAACATTTTATCTTTTGCTTCTTGAGGGAAATGGTTGCTGAGACTTTCATCTTCACAGAGGCTCTTTCACAATGCTTACTGATCCCTCTCCCCCTGTTTTGCACTCCCCAGCTTCTCTGAAGAAGCAGAGGAGCATGTTACATCTGTAACATGAAGCCCAGCCTCAGGGTGCTATGTAATGGGATTTGTGCTTCTCTAGTTTTCAGTGCAATGCTGCTTATTTAGCTAAAGAAAGGAGCTCAGGTTTCAGACAGCAACAAAACAGGAGTTGCATCTCCCTGGATTTCAGAACATAGATCCTCACTTTGCTGGAGGAGGAAGGCAATTCTTCCTGGACTTTCCCTTCTCCATAAATTGACTTGGCACTAAGGCAGGAGGGCTTGAGACACCCTGTGAGCAGAACAGGCACATGTCAAGTTTCAGTATCTCATGTATTTGCACTATACAATGGTAGCTTGCTTATGCATCTCTGGGTTTAAAATGACACAGTTATTTGAGTATGACTGCAAGCAAGATATGTGTTACCTGGCCTGCTGGGAAGACACAATATTTCTTCAGAGTACTATATTCTTCCAAGTAAACAGGAATTCTTCACATAAATGTGACAACTTGTTTGTAAGCACTTATATTCCCTAATGGAATCTTGTACTTTTGATTTCTCCTTCTCAGCTAGGTTCTGCAAAGCCTGTAGTTAATCACAGTAGGCTCAGATCACAAGCTGTGTGTATAGATATTTGTGAGGAAGATCTCAATCAGTGCTCTGTACACAGAAGCAAGCCAGCTCATTACTGGGATGGGATTTATACCTGCCAGCTGGTAAGAATTAGGAAGCTTTGGTAACAAATGCACAGAAATTAGCAGCAGGGGGTCAAAAACAAGCATGGCTTTGGATTCACCATCTTGATAAGGATTTGCAGAATCAAAGCAGAATGGCGAGTCAGTCATTTCCTGGTAGTAAGTATTCCTACCTTGTTACTGCCAGAAACTAAAAGCACACATGCTGGTTATTAGGTGTCTGTGTATTCTTTGGGACATTATATCATTCATCAAATTCAGTGCAAAACAGATTGTATCCAGTTCATCTAAATGCCCCTTTTTCAGCAGAGAAGTGTAGATAACAGGCTGATTATGTACCAGATTTTTGCTCTAGATCCTGGTGTACTAACAATGAGGGGGCATACCTGAAAACAGGTTTGAAAACCTCAGTGTACAAATGCTGCTACTTCACTTCAGTAGCTCTATCAATACCTCACTTAACTAAAATGATATATATATATGGCCATTTAACTACAAGATACCCTATTCCATCCATGGCAAAAACCTTACCAGTTTCTCCAAAGTATGGTATATTGTGTACAAAAGGCTGTGAGGTGTAAGGGTGTAATGCTTAAACAGAATGCTGTCCCTTAATCGATAGTAAAAAATGCCATAGGTATCTAAATCATGGAAGTTACAAAAAATGAAATTTTCTTACTGTTTCTTTAAGCTAGTTAATTTAAGGAATACAATTATCTCAGTTCTTCTCTTCTCTCTCTTGTGTGTTTCTAACAAGATACACACAAGAACTAAATGAACCGACAAGAAATCTGTACTGTGTATTTAGAAAATGACAGAACTTGTGAAGCACTGACTCAGCTTGACTTAGAGACCTGCAGATAATAGTCTTTGAATAAGAATATAAGCCTTAGGGCATTTTTTGTTGTTGTTAGGTGAATTTATAATTTTGGGAACTAAGGCAGAAAATCACATTTATTGATCTAATTTGTCATGTGCAGGTGAAACACTTGACTTAGAACTGTGCAGGGGAGTTTCATCTTCTAAATGCTACCATTACAGAAATCACTAAAAGTTTCACTGGAGAGATTGATCAAAGCAGATATTAAGGGGGAAAAAAAAAAAAAAAGAAAAGAAGAAGTTGGCAAAGGCTGCTGTCAAGACTATTTAGATGGACATATCTGAATCCCTATCTGAATACTACCAACTGTCACATTTAATCAGCTTTAAGCTCTTCTTGGTCATCATTACTTTTGTGAGACACAGTTTAGAAATAGTTAATCAATTAATTCAAAACCTGCAGAGCTGTTGTTATGATGAAAACTTCATATCTCTGGAAAACCTTTCCATTCAAGAAAGCTCATCCCATAGTTACATAGGAAATTCCTATAAGACTGGGACCTAAATGGAACTAAATAGTATCCTTGGTAGTTGAAGTGAAATCCCAATACCCTGCACATAATGTTAGAACCCAAAGGCTTCCATTTTCTTGGCCGTGACACTAAATTTCTTTAATAACTGGCATGCTGTGGAACACTACGAAGCAGCCATTTTCAAAGACATTGTGAGAGAAGGCACTAAATAAGCTTTATCTGGAGAAGGTTTTATTCTTTTGCAGAAGGACCTGTTGGTAGGAAAGTTTCAGAAGGTTCACTTCCAGATAATTTCTCAATTAACAGATACCTTCCTTGAATTAAAAGTTGATCTATATGCCTGTTACATTTGTAAAATCCTGCTTACCTATTGAGTCACTGATAGGTGTTCCATTTGGTGGAAGCTATTCAGTGAAATGAAGATTCTCTCTAGATATTTTTCTGCTAGCAGTTTTGCTCCCATCCAGTCATTGCCTTTGTCATGTAAGAAATTACGTACATGTAAGGAAGAAAGATTTGGGTGCAGAACTTTCCAAGATTTGTGAATATATTATATCAAGCTGTTGTCTTCCTGCTGACAGCCAGTTGCTGCAGGATCTCCACCATTGTGTCTGGGCCCTTCTGTAGCCCTGAGCTGATGGACTGAGTTCAGTTTTGGAGCCCCCATGTCCCCAGTACTTTCTCTGAATTCTGTGAGCAGTATGTGGTTCCTATGAGTAATGAATAGGGATTGTTAATTGAACAACACAAGAGAAGAAAATTATTGGTTTCCTTCAAATTACATGTTATTTGTATTCTCTTAACATTTCTAAGTCCTAGTCTCCCATCAGGGAGCCATGGGACTGGTAGCTGCATTAGTGTATTAAGTAATTTCTGCACCAAAATCACTTACATTCTCCAGCCTTAGATAAACTGGTAGTATCACTGGTATGTAGTATGTACTGAGCAGCACTACTAACCCTTTAACCCTACAGATTTGCATTCAGTATTTTTTCAGTTACATCAATCAACGTACTTCGGTTCCATTCCTTTTCTAAATTATCTGTCAATCACATGCAGCAGACAGAATACCCCTTTTGCTAGTTTCTTCTGTGAAAAACAAAGTCCATCTCATCTTTGGAAGTCACGGTAGGGCAAATGTAAAATCCACCTTATCGTATATGTTAACATTTATGGCTCTCATGGGTGTGTCAGGTTTGAAGCAATTTATCCTCCTATAAATTGTACTATTTTAAAGAATATTAAAATAACAAGGTTTACATGGAAGATTCACATATAGATTGTGTCCTCCTTGCAGAGGACTTTCTCTAGAGCGTTACTAGCAAAGGACCAGTGCAACTTAAAAGACCCCGCAATTACGGAAAGTGTGATGGTTGTGAATAAAGAGTGAATAATAGCAGAAATGCAAAAAAGAAGAAAAAAATCAAAAGATGAGTAGATGGAAGCACTAGATGATGGGGAGAAAAGTGCATAAAAATACAGGATGAGGGGGAAAAAAGATTAACAGTCAGTTTGTGTCTGTAAATGTACTTTATTGTTCTTACCCTTTTCTTTCTGTGTTTATCATTTTCCATGGTTTATGCTGAGACCCATTAAGAACATTTCTTTTTTAAACAGTAGAAATTTGAAAAGATGTTTTTATCCAAAGAAAAGCAAGGACTTTCAGTACACAGTTAATGGTGTATAAAGTCCATGAAACCATCATGTTGCCACATTCCCAGGAGAACTCGAGCTTTCCCAGTTTCCATAGTGTGTCTCCAGGAAATCGTTCAAGAGGACACATAATTAGCCCACACTCTTCCAGAGTGCACAGTGTAACGTGATGCAGTTAAACCAGAAGACAGTTTTCATCTTTTGACCCTGTGTCAAATGTGTCAGTTGAGTAGCTTACCTGAGATCTGTAAGACAGTGTAGGCCGTCAGATATTTTCCCATAGAAAGGAGCATGCAGTAGAACACACACAAAAACACGATTTTAAAACCTGACTTATTTTCAAAGTAACAGAAAAAGTGGCCTTTTTAAGTGACACAACTCAATGCTTTCGGATTGTTTCTTTTTGCCAGTCTGAAGTTTAAATAAAAATCTTTGCCTTTGCTTAGGACGTATGAGTAGGACATTAAAAGTGGCTCTTTCACTTTAGGCACTATCGAGATATTGAATCCTCTGGAAGGGTGAATTTGATACTATCATTCCAATGCACGTCCAAATGATAGTTCTGGATGGTAAAATGTTTAGTATAGTGTCTACGTCTTGCATCCATTGGCATACAGAATAGTTGAAAAAGTTCACAGTGGGAATGGAATAATGTTGAATAACTCATAGACAGAAATGCCATGATAACTGTGTGGGGTGGGTTGGTGGTGGTGGTGGTTTGTGTGTGTCAGGGTGAGGTGTGTGCAGGGAGGACCTTCGTATCTGGTAGAAAAGGCACAAGCTGAAAACTCAAATGACAGTGTAAAACAGCCCTCATAGCTTAATTAAGTAAAACCAATAATGCGATTTAAACTTCTTTGAGTTAAAATTACTTTAATAAGGGTGTTAATTACTAGAGGATTAACACTGCTTACATGTGATAATAGATCTGGTCAGTCAATAAAGGGTGAGAATAATGTTCATTTAAGAAGCAAAAGAATCTAGCACAGGATTACTCACTAGAAAGGGATAACATTTCAAAGTGGCAAGTAAAATCAGGGGAAGATGTTTTCAAATTGCAGGAGGCATTAGAGGCTGAATTTTGCCATCATTACTCAGCAAAAGTTCCATGTGTACTGGGATCTGTTGGAGCTAAAATACAAGGAGTAATTATTGCAAATGACATATAACAGAATTTGGAATTACTCAGTCTTTCCAAGGCAATCATAAGAAATTTTCAGATAAAACATTAAAAGAAAATTTTGTCTATAGAAGTGAAAGGAAAAGGTGTAATCTAAAGGAAAAAGACCCGCTTCTAAGGAGAATAATTTCTTGAATATGTAATTCTTAAAAAAGAAATTGTATTGGATTACTGCCTTTAAGCAAAAAGGAGTTTTTCCTAAGATGTTTGCAAACAGCAGCCAGAGGAGAAAGATCTTTTGCAAAAACCCAATAAAAAAAGGAAATTCTGAGGTATCCAGGTTACAATTTGCTGGGCTTGGAAACCTTTGTTAAACCAAGTTATCTAGACAACAAGTTAACAAAACAAAACTGGGGTTTTATATAAGCTGTAGTATTTGCTAAAATGTTTTTAGAGTCATTTGATAGATATGAATATGGAAGTAAATGTCTTCTTGTAGCTGAAGAGGAAAGTGAAGGTGGTCCATGAAAGAATATGAAAGTTTTTTCCTAGTGATTTTGGCTTTCCTTTTAACTTGTTTCTGTTTACATTCCTGAGATACTGATTGTGGAATTCCTTGTCCAGTGGTTCTCAGGTCTAGCATAGCTTTCCCTAAGGGATGTAACTTCATCTGCTGTAAAGGGTGGTTATGCAGCCATACCCTGAGTGCACTACTTTGGAAGAAATAACTATCTGTTTACAATAAATTTACGATGGCCACATCTGTAAATGTCTGTGCCTTATGGATTGCACTGGATTTTTGTTTCTGGATGCAAACAAAATTATGCTGGTTTGTGGCCTGTTATGTCTTGAATTTCAGTGGCTTTTCACGTATTCTAACTCAGCATCCAGGATCAGTTGAGATACTTTATTGAGCAGTTGCTGTATTTGTATCTGGTTCCTGCAGAAGTTTTTCAGAGAGACACCTTGTATAGAAAATTCTAAGTGTTTCGATGGCCGCCTAAGAGAAGAATCTGGTACACTGTGGCTGTACTTTTTTTATTTTAGATGTGCAGCTTTTGAGAAATGCACAGATCCTGAAAGAAACCAAGCCAAAGAAAAAGTTGTAAATTAAAAAATAATTACTCTGTTGCATTGAAAAAACTATTTCCCCTTACCTGCTGTAGAACCTTGGGTTATCTCAGTGGAAATGATGTGATTCATAGTACACACTACAAATCATGGACTTCTGTGGAGACCAATTGCTGCAGATTCAAGAGGTGCTCATAAACCTTATAGACCTGATGTATATCCTCCTGTTAAGTTGAATCAATCTCTGTTGCAATGTAATTTCAGCACATTTCATAGATGTAATTTTTTCTGGTGTTTTGGTCCAAGTCAGAATATGAGAAGAAAAGACTGGAAAGTTAGGAGAGGGAAGTGCCCCATTCACTGAATCCCTAGTGCCCAGCAGTGCCCGGGCTGCTGGCGTCCTGAGTCTGTTCTTGAGCTGCAGCTTCACACAAAGAGCTGACGTCTTCGCCTCCTCTGTAAGCACGAAGCTGATGCTCATTTGTCTTCCCATAGGCATCAGTTTGCATTTGCACGCCAGGGCTGCGTGTCTAAAACTCCTTCATTCAATCCTAGAAGTAACCAGACTGAAATTTAAACTTGGAGTTGTAATTATACTTGGGCAGACCACTGCAGGTGATTAGTTCTAGGGTACAGCAGTCTGACAGTCTAGATTAGATGTGTGTGTATACAAGGACTGTTTGGGGTAGTTAAAACCAGCATTTGTCAGATAATGATTTCTCGTGATACGGTGTATATATATAAACTTGTAAGACTGCAGGCATCTGGAGTTACTCTTATGGATAGTGCTAAATATTAAATGTGACAGATGGGACAAGAGTGTTCCATTTCAGAACACAGTATGGAAGTTGAAGTGAATATGTTTTGTGTTTGAATTTTATTCTACTTACACCAAATGAGATTATTTTAAATTAGACCCACCTCTAAACCAGAGGAAGTGGTTAAAATTTAACTTGAGATTTTGAACTTTTTGAAGATGTTTTTATAGTGAATCATCTCTGATGGATTTTTACAGGAAGGATTTAGACAAATGATACAGTTTCAATCTCCAAGAAACTTATTTTAGAATGCTGTGCCTTGTCATGTGCTATTTATGGCATTATTTCATAGACGACTGAATAGTTTAAAACAAACCTGTGTAAGTTTAGTGCAAGTGAAAAAGAAGTGCCTATAGAAAATTAAAAATTAAATCAACTAAACTGTAAAATTCCTTTTTGGTAGATGTCAATATTTAAGTACTACTGGCAAACCTGTATTTAAAAAAACAACCAGAAGCCAAGTGAAAATGACAGCTGAGATTTAACTGTGCTATAGTAAATGCATCATAATTTTAACAGTTGAAATTGTGTTTTCAAAGTCTCGTTCAGGTGATAAGCAGATGGCCTGTTTTGAGGGGCTGCACTTGTCACCCCTGCGTGCTGTTTGAGCCTGTACACCTTTGTGTCAGGAGCTCAAAACCAGAAAAAATGGTGAATGACCTGACCATTGCATAATCCACAATTTTTAATCCACACAAATTTTGCCATTGACATAGTTTTATGCTTTGTCTAAAGGGACTTTGTGTACGGACTAACACGCTTGACAGGAGCAATTTGGCCCGAGCCTGTGCCCTCTGGAGCCTGACTGTCTGCCAGGCTCCTGCTTTTCAAGCTCTTCCCTGTTTCTAGACTCAAAAGACAGTTCTTTTGCTACTAGTCCAGCTTATTCTTTAATGATGAAGAACAACACACTTAATAATAAACATTTTCGCAATAATTAAACAAATCTTCTTTGAAGAGGTATTACTTGTTGCTATACAGTGTATTTCATAGGGCCTAGCTATTTATATTTGTCTCAGAAACTACTTTTCTCTGTCTTCAGATGTTACGTCTTGGGCTGCTTGAAGTTTTAATGGGATTTGTAAAAATTATATATTGTGTTTTCCTGGTTATGGTAACAGCAAAAAGCTTGTTCATATGACTTCAACAGCAGGTTTTATTGTGTAGGCAGGCTTAAGTTCATTTGAAGTGCCAAAGAATAAAAAAAAATTTATTTTGACATGTTCATGAATCTAACAAGACCAGACATCTCTCAAAGTGTACCACAAGGTCCAGATTTTAGGAAAGAATTCTGCCCTTTGCAAGAATGTTTTTCTTATAGAAGATCTATGAATACAAGTAACTTTTGTTTTTTTCTTAGCATAGCAACAAATCCCAATGGTTCAGCTGTCATAACATTATACATTGTACATATATGAATGTGTTGAAGATTGTATCCCAACATTCAAGATAGTGACAGATACAATTTCACTTATAAATTTGAGACAGATGGTAGCATTTAAATACAAAATTGTTTCATTCTTTTGAACATTTCAATGTCCCAAATTTAGATACAATTTCTAAATGCATGGTGCTTAAAAGAAAAAGGCACGTTTTAATGCAGTGGCTTAAAAACTGAAAGACACTGCCTTTCTAACAGACTATCCTTCCTTTGAAAATGCAGGGCTCAGTTTTCAAAGCATTGTCTAGGAATTTAGCCTGCGACCCCCATTGACACTAATGGGAATTGCATAGCTAAGTCCCCATAACATCACTTTGAAAATCCATTTGTTGTACCAATTCAGAAGAAGGGTAGCATAAACTACAGGGAGATATTCACAGATCAAGAGATCAATGTACACTTTGAAATCCAAGACCAATGTGCGTTATTCCAGTTATGTGATCAGTAGGGGGGATTTTAAAATTCACCACATTCACAAAATAAGTCACCAGGTCTAAATAAAACAAAATATTTTGGCAAGTGGCAGGCAGACTTGCTAACCAGGCTAACAAGATGTTTGTCAGCAGTAATGAACACCTCCTGATTAAGTGATAATTGTGTTTGGTTGGTATGGTGTTATTCTACAGTTAGCAAGCTCGGTCTTTTTTTCTTTCAAGCTGGACTTAGGTATCTATATTTTAAGTAGTTCTGTTGCTCCTTTGCAACCAAGAAATGTTCAGAGTAAACAAGGCTTGTCTTTGTGCAGTTCTGATTCTGATCCTGGTCCTTTATGGTTTTTTTTCCAATTTAGTAAGTGCTTTCATGGTGTGCATGCTTTAATTAACAGGAGCATAACTTGGTGAATAATGATGGTGTTATCTTCATGGTCATGCATACAGTTTTTGTTGGAAATAAGTGTATACCTGTGTAACATATATTCATGAATACTTGTGCATGAAACCTAAGCAAAGATTTAAAAAGTAGTGTTGTTGTTGTTGTTGTGTAGCTGTGTTACTGCAGGGCCTATGAGTCCCAGTCATGGACCATGGCCCCATTATGCTGGGCAGAATATAAATAAGTGTTTTAACAAAAGAAAGACAGTGCTGCCTCAGAGTTCCCAAAGCAATGAGATTATAGCTCCACTGAGAGGTTAACGTTATGTCAGAGATTATGAAACAGCAACGATTCTGGTTGACAGGCTTCCTTTTGGGTTGTGAAACCCATTTGTCCTTCTGAATACAAGGTAGGGTGGATTGGTACAGTGTGAGCTCCTAGGAATAGGAAATGTTGAGGACTGGAACATTTGTGAGTGGCTTTTGTGAGTTTACTGTGTTTAAAATTAAGAAGTCACCTTCATGTTTGGTGCTTTTTAGCTCCAAACCCCAAGAAAAGTAGTAATAATTGAAATATCAATGTGTTTGCTATTTCTTTATCTTAGTGACTTAAATGATACGTAGCTAGCAACATTTTTTTTTTTCTGGGTCAAAAGCCATGCATCCTCAAGGAAAAAATTGTAATGTTACTTCTGTATTCTTTCCTAAGAAAAGATTGGGTGTAGCTTGCAGTTGTATATGCTTGGCACTGTTCATTTCCCAGAAGAGTTCACCGTATTCTAGGCTTTGGGGTTTTTTTAATTAAAGAGGTCAAAATCCATTATATCAAAATTTCAAAGAATTTACCAATTAGCTGTAGTCTGTGATGCCCAGCAGGTGGCTTTTATACTATTAAAGGGAGATTGTTTCCATCTCTGATCAAAGCAAAAGCAAAACAAAAGAAAATATAGAATATTTTGCTGTACACAGTGCAAACCACATGCTGTGTAAATTATGTGAAAACTGTACATGAGAGACTGTTCAGTCATCCCACTGTCAAGAAAAAGTTCCATATATTTTTACACTGGTCCTCACGAGGATTTTAATGGTAATGTCTAAGTCTATTTAGATTACTGATTAGCTGAGAAGGTTAGACAGCTTGCTATTTCCTAAAATGAAGACTTTAACATCTTTCTTATTTAAAAGTAAAAGTAAAAACGCACAATTAAGTAGATAATGAATTTACTAGAAGTGAAATTAGAAAAAGCTGAGTATGCTGGAATGTTTCAAGACGCAAAAAAATTCCAATTTGCACTTTTCAGTGAATCTAAACTTCCCCGATTTTTCCCTACTTAAAAGAATGTTTGTGACCTTTTGACCCTTTTGTCATCCCTTACTCAGAAAGGCCTTTATTCTGTAAGACTTAGGTATAAAAAAATAAAAAGAGCGTTAATGGCATAACAGTCCTTTCTGATCACCCTGTGTAAGATGTTTATGCAAAGTGTCAATAGAAGCAATTGGCCTAACAGTGTGACAACCTGCTTTGCTTGGAAATGGGCTAATCTCCTGTTTGGGTTATCCAGAGGTCAGGTAAGGATTTCTTTTTTCGCGCTCCCCGTAGCGCATGGGTACATAACCTGCAAACACTACAGGGCAGAAATCAGAAGCAATTGAGCCCAAGGATGCCACAAAGCATTTTTATTTAATCCTGACCGGTTTGCTTTTCCTGATTTTTTTTCCTCTGCCTTCTTTTAGTTTTTCTCTTCCTGGTCCCATCCCAGGAGTCTACTTGAGCGTATAACACGTAATGAAGACAGGGACTCTACCAATTTCATTATCTGCTGCTTCACTGTGTTGTTTTTTTTTCTTTTCTTTTTTTTTTATTTTTTCAAACAGGCATCATCCCACTCTTTTTTGAAGTTCACGTGGAAACCTACTTTAAATCTCAGTTTTTGAGGGCTGCCCCCATTGCCCTGTCACAGCAGGCTGGAACTCAATAAGAGCTCAGGCAAGCGTATCGGGCCGGGCAATGGGCCTTGGCGGGCTGCACGCTGTGAACTCCTGCCTCACTGAATCAGCTTCTGTGTGTTTTTATAACTGCCTTTTTTTTCCCTGTTAATTATGCCCCAAGGCTGTGGAAAGACAGCATTTATCTGTTTCAACAGACTAAGCAGCAAGTGTTCTGACATGTTTATCAGGCAAATTGTACCTGACAAAAGGTAATTACACATGCAATCAAGTCCAGAAGTAACTGGGTGATTAGGGGTTAATAAACTATTTAGCATAAGAAATATTCAGCTTGTGAGCAAGGAGAGTGGGCCAGAACTGACATAACTGACAGTGATATGTTAAAGAATTACTTTTCTTTGGATGGAATATTTGACTTTACTGAAAGGTAAGTAGGATATTAAGTGTACAACTCCTCAGTTTTATCTCCAGCTCCTGAATCACTGGTGCCGTTTGTACAACCAAAGCTATTTGCCGGTGCTCATGCTGCTTCAGAAGAGATAATGGCAGTATTACAACTTGCACTAAGCTACCTTGATAATTTGCAATTAGGATTTTTGTAGTATAACCAGCACAGTTGCTCTTGTCTAGTGGACACTGCCCCCATTTCCATCTGCAAAGCTCACGTCTCCTCCTTCTGTCTGTTGCTGTGTTCACTCTGTGCATAGCTAGTTCCCAAAGTTGCGTTCTCTTCCAAGATTATTCCTGACAGTTGCCCAAAAGTAAAAAGGAAAGGGCATCTGTATGATATCTGAGGATGTGACAAGAGGCTCAAATGGCATTGAAAGGGCCGGATGGTCGATTCCAGCAGTTCCCAGTGCACAAAATTCTCACGTAATTACAAGATGGCCTAAATACAGGACTATGGCTGAGCTGCTCTGAACTTTAGGTAATACAATGCAAGGCTTTAGTGAGCAATGATGAACAGTAATTTTTATCCAAACACGGCCATATCACCTAGATACTGGGAAAACACTTGAGTACTAGCTTTGAAGAATGGGTACAAGTACCGTATTTGAAATCAGAATTCTGTCCCTAAAATTTTAAGATCTTTTCCCCTCATAGCATCAATATTGTAATGTTTCATGTTAACTGATCCTTAACAAAAGACCTGAAGGTCTTACAGTAGGAGCTCTTTTAACCAAAACATAGTTTAGTATCTTTTAAAATAAAAGTCTTCTAATTAAAAATAGCAGTCTTATCTGTATAATGTTAGAAATTCCTATAAACTTTTACATAAGGACCTATAAACACCTTTTCTTTTCCAAGTGGTGTTTATTTCTATAGAGAGACCTAATGTTAGACATAAAAGGCATTTAGAAAATACCTGCACATGAAGGGAAAATTACAAAATCAAAGCACTGTAGGGCATAATTCAAAATAAAAGTGCAGAACAGCAACCAGAGGCTTTAGTTACCTATAATGTTAGAAGTATATATGTGACTAATAATGTAATGGTTTGGGAAAGCAACACTGTTGCATGTACAGTAAAAGAAACATGCTGCTCTCTGGTCATCAGCCCTGATGGTTCCAAGATGTTGGATAAAGGTTCCCCTTCTATCACACTTTTAGAAGAGGCAAAATCCTTTAAATAAGGTGGAAGTGTATACCATATCTTGTAAATGTAGGTAAGTGGACATTATAGGATGTTCTCTGTGGTGCACTGGCTTGTTCTTTTTTTTTCTCCTTGTTCTTTTTTTTTTTTTTTTGTAATGACTCAGACACACACACTTCTCTGCAAATTGTTCCTAGTCAGAAGGGAATAATTGCTCCTTGCTCCTAGGGAAGCATATTCTGCTTCATTAAAAAATACTCAGGCAATAGTATTGCCTGTCTGAGCTTATTCTTATTTTTCATGGTTATTATGGGATAAAGAGCACAGCAGTGCCATTGTTCTTGTGTAGCAGAGTACGTATATGCAGTTTATGTGGTGCTTCACAGTGTTTTGGGTGCGTGATAAGCTGGTTCTGACTGAACACCCTTGGGTGGCTCCTTAGGTAGGGCTGAGGAGCTTTCTGACAGCCAAAATGGGCTACGCTGCCTCCAGACCCTGAGTAGTGAAGGAGACCGCCCTTCTGTCTGAAGTTTTTTCCATACCTGTTAACTTTGGAAAGATGCACGTGCAAAATAAACATTTTTTGTATCGTAATTTCAAGGCAAGCAATGCACATTCTAACCTCGAAGGAGTTGCAGCCGGTAGCACCAGTATGATGTGATACACTCTGTGGCCTTCAACTGATTTTTTGAGCCTGGGAAATACTTACTGCCAGGACCTACTCTTTGCCCGTATTTGTCTTTTGACAGTGTATGCCAGTGTGAACCATTCCTTGCTAGACAATGCATCTCATTTTCAGTTATTGTCTCAGTAATAGTGAAAGCTTTAATAGATAAAATAATAGTAGGGAAATGTTGCTTTAACTTGGCCTTTAATAATTTTAGATCCTAGGTGCTGCAGTAAAAACCGCTGTCACAGAGCCAGCAAATTCTCTTGTGCTTCATGTATGTCATATGCCTGTGGCCAAGACAGTTGCACTTTTTCTATATCAGGGAGAGGAATTAAAATGTTTAGTTTAAATAGGGCACACATTTCTGTAGCAAAATGTGACGTAAATCAGAAAGGAACAGAGCAGCAGAAATTGAAACAGATTGGTGAGTCAACACCTCTGCATTGTTGCTGCAGGAGTGAAGGTGAATTTGGTGTTGTGTTGTGCTCAAGTAAAGCTTTGCATGAGTGGATTGAAGTTATTTCCCACCACCCATGTGGTGGTCCTGGGGCCAGTGAGTCATTTCTGCTAGATTGTCCTCCCTGCCGCTGGCTGCTTGCCAACCTGCTCCCCTCACAAAGCGCCTGCATGGGCTGTACATCCACCAAGCCCGGATGCCAGGGCAGATGCAGGTGATAAGAATGGCCAGGACACAGATCCCAAGAGCTGCACACCAGGCAGCTCTTGCCCACCCACAGCATGCAGTACTTGCTGTCAAAGCCCACTGCATACAGCAGTATGCCACGGTGCAGACCTGCAGCTGTGAGGGGGACAAAATGCACGATGCATAATTGTGCACAGCAGCGGTCTGGTCTCCAGCAGTGTCTGCAGCTCCCTGCCCCATTTACTGCAGAGCCAGGCCATGATTGCAGCCCCTGAACTGATGCACAGAAGGAGGGAAGGGGGCTGTGACTGACTGGCATGTGTCATTTGATTGCATGTCTGGGCCTTTGAGCTACCTGCCACATGTCATGACAGCTGCTTGAACTTAAGAGATTTATTAGCATGAGATTGGTTGCATGCAGCTCTTTGACCAGGCATGGAGCAGGGAAGAAGCTCTGAGTACATCCCCCTTGCCAGTAGTGTCTCTTGGGGTGTTCACTCTTCAGAGCCAGGACTGCCTTGGAGTGCACAGAATATGCTTCATGTTCTGTATGACTTTTTTTTTACCTCGTGTTGAAAACCCAACAGACTTCATGGTCCATTTAGAGCCCTACATGCTTACCTGTGTTTGGCCAGGTGACAAATGAGGTGTAATCTTCCAGCCATCACTATGTCTGAGATTTCCCAGAGCCATGGCACAATCAGACAGTTGAGTCAACCATTGAAAGCATCGTATGAAATTCACTCATGCACTATTGTCAGGGAAGTTTCTTTGAACTTATCAGCATTGTAATTGTGTCAGTCATCAATGGCTTTGGGCCGCACATTGCTAACAGGATACCTTTAGATACCTTTCACCGATACTAGCTTCAGGGTTGTTTAGGATTTACCCAGAATCCTCAATTTCAATGTTATAATAGGGATAAGAAATGAAATCTTTCACCTCTGGCTCACTGAATACAACTGCAGGAACACTGGTCCATCCTTAGGGACCATGTCCCATGTGGAGCCCATGACAAGTAGCACTGTAAGTAGTAGTAAGTTATTAATGACCAGATTATATAGTTTGGGTTCCTGTCAGCTTCATCCTTACAGCTTGTCTTGTGCATCTGCGTGTCCTATCTTTCCACTCTTTTGGTTGTGCTTTAAAATACCTCTGTGAGGACTGGTCACTACTAACTGTTTAACACAGGCAGTAACAAGTGGTGAGTAACATGCAGCAGCAAGTGAGGCTAGGCTGTGGGTTTCACAAATAATATTAATTTCTGAGTTATCAAGCCTTCCCAAATCTGTTTGCTTAGTGACTAGAGGCATGTTCTCTGCAGCTCAGTAAAATTGGTGATGTCCATCTTGAGAAAGGGCTTTGTGGGAAAGAACTGTTTGAATTTGACCTTGGTGGTTATCGTGGATATCTGGTCAGCAAAGAATGAAATAGCCTCCTTGGATTTTAAATCCTTTCACCCCTATGAGATAGGGAAATGTAAAATGTAGGTGTCACTGAGGTTTGTAAGGGTCTCTGGAGGTCTTTGGGATGACAGAGCAGTAGGTGTGTCAGAGGTCCATTATAATGCCAGGAAATGTTGCTACCTAGTCTTAAAAGACTACACGACAAGTAAGGAAGGAGTAATTAATTAGAAAATTATTTATTTAAATTAGACACACTATTTGAAAGTAACATAAGAAAGTGGTTTGGAAGTGGAAAAGTTTGCAAAAAGGAGGCATAGAAATTTGAGGGAAGACTGGGTGTATGCTTTTATTCTGTAAATAAATTGGTGTTATGATTTTGCGCATGAGCATTACTGGACAGCTCTGACAGTTTATCAGGCTGAGAAATTTGAGTAAGGCAAGGTTGTCTGAGGTGCAGTCCCTCCTCTTAGTGTAGCCTGAGAAGTCAGAGGAGCGGACGCCTGCTGCAGCTCTGCCTGCAGGATCAGGGGCTGCTACTGTTGTGCCCCAGGTGTAACAGCTCTGGTCTGGCTTAGCAGAAGCAAATGTTTGAAGTGAACAGGGTTCTTCCTTGAAATAGCAGAGTGGTGTGACTTGCAGTAGTCTGTTACATTTTTTTAAGTGGTTTTGTTACACAAAATCCTGTTCCAGCTCACCTTTCCAGCATTACTGATTCAGCAGGTCTCCAGGCAAGCAGGGCTCTAGGTTACACTGAGGACCCAGCTCAGCAGAGCAGCCACGGGCACTGTGCACTGGAGCAAAGTGTTGTTAATGGTTCCCAACGCTTATTTTAACAGTAGGTTTGGCTAACACAGGACAGCCTGAGAACAAGCCCTTGTTAGCCCTCAGCAGCAGGACAAGGCCAGGCACCAGACGCAGGGGGAAGCTGGGGCGCCCCACCATTGACGTCAATGGCAGTGGGGCCCGCCGGCCCGCAGGTAGCCGTGGGAAAGGCATCCCCGAGCGGGACTGCCTGTGCCCTGGCCCCTGGGCAGGGTGCCCAGCGGTGCCTGGCCTGCACCCCGTGATGGTGGAGGGGGAATTAGGCTTTGAGGTCTGTGAGGGTGCTGGCTGCTGGAGGTTCAACATTGCGTCTGATTGTAAAAGCAGGCTGGTTTTTTGTTGAACAGCTCTGAGATCATGAGTCAAAGGCCTGATTTGAAACTGCAGCCAGGCGTAGGACTGTGCTTGGAGACTTTTTGTTCCTCCATTGAAGTGTTTGGGTTTGTTTGGGCCAGAAGTGTGCCTGGGGCTTGGCGCTGAGTTTCAGGGATCAGTCACAATGGAGAGTGCAGCAGGAGGTGTTTAATTCACTTAGTTGAGACTACCTGAACCTCTGGTTTAGATTACTGTGAGAAGCAGCAGACACGAGCATCCCTGTCTTGCTCCCCACGGTAAAGCAAATTCCCAAACACCAAAGCCTGAAGCCATTAGCATCCCCTCCTGGGGCCGAACCTGCGCAGCTGCCTCCGTGCACACGGATGGAGGTGAGAGATGTTAAAGAAAGAAATGGGCAGGTGAATGGGGGGTGTTGGCTGGGCTCGGCGAGGGGCTGCGCCNTATCCCGCTGCCGAGAGCCTCGCGGGGCGGCGGCGGGGCCGGGGCCGCGGGAGCAGCCAGCTGCTGCCCGAATTGCCGCTCTGGGGAAAGGAAACGCTGAGCTTTGGCCGTGGTGAAGCCGATGCTAGCGTTTCGGCCGGCCTGGCGGGCGGGCTGGGAGGGCAGGGTGAGCAGGGCGCGT